>OX465284.1:81450424-81634523 GCA_949987705.1 Thereva unica | reverse complement strand
AGAGAATGAGTGCCGCCTGTGTGAGATTAATTGAACTTCACTGCATCTTTTAGTCCATTCAAAACGCGGGGGGGGGGTGTTCCAAAATAACACCGTTAAGAAAATCGAACCCTAAAGGTTTTTGGGGTCGCTGATTACGAAAATCGGGGTATCGCGGTCCTAAAACATGGGCGTCACCCTTAAAAATGCAAAAAATACCCCTTTTTAGGGGGTTTTCGCGATTATATTAATAATAATGAAAACTAATGTAATGAAATACACTTTTTTTAATATTTATTTGCGAAGGTGGTTGATTTGTATTAAATCAAGGCGAACTTTATGATAAGGGGTAACGCTAAAGGGTTGAAACCACCCCTAAATCGGCTAAAAATAGAAAAATTGTAAAATTTACTTTTTTTTCAAGTTTGTGCTTCAAATTCGATTGCTACTGTAGGCAAAAATAAATTATTTTCAACCCTTAAGGGGTTCAAACTACCCCTACAATTATAAAAATCAATTTTTAATAATTTTCATTGCATTAGTTCTCATTATTATTAATATAATCGCGAAAACCTCTAAAAAGGGGTGTTTTTTGCATTTTTAAGGGTGACGCCCATGTTTTAGGACCGCGGGACCCCGATTTTCGTGATCAGCGACCCCAAAAACCTTTAGGGTTCGATTTTCTTAACGGTGTTATTTTGGAACACCCTAACGCGCGTTTTGAATGGACTATTTGGGGATTTGGTTGAACTTCGATGTGGGTAAGCTGTCGAGCTACTTTGCTGTTTCTTGTGGGGAATATGATCTGCTTTCAAAGCACTGAGCCAGTGGGAATCTGTAAAGGCCAAGGCGGCTGTTAGAGGTGGTTCTATGTACGTTATAGGTAGAGATATAGAGGGCGCCTAGGACAGCATTTAGAAAGCATGGATGCCATACAGAAAGGAAATTAACATCTTAGTGGTAAGATCGATTTTCTCTATACTGAGAAGGAAACTTAGAAGCTTCTCGAGCTTGCCAAACCCGAAGTTTTTTTAAGGAGTGAAGAGGCAACCAACACGGTGAGCAGTGCGCCCAAGTTAGGCCTATTGTGTACGTACCCCACTAGCCTTCCGGACGAAGACAAGAAGGTCTTTAATTGACGAAGAGCAGACTTGAACAGGGCCCATAAGCCAGATCAGAGCAAGACATTCACAAAGAATATGTGGTTAAGTCTCGACGCTTTCCATGCAGAGTTGACGTTCTGTCTCTTTAGACAGTCGTAGATTGTGGAGGTGATAACGCAATCCTACATAGCCAATCAGCTAACTCACCAGCAGCCTCTGCTCCGCTTTGTTTAAAGTGATAGTGCTCCTTAAGGCAAAGGGTCTTATAAGATCTTTAGCCGGCCTAACACGTGAGACTGCTTCCCAATAGGCTAGGTTCAGTTCCTTAATCCACTATCAGGGACTTAAAGGCGGACCAAGAGATGTCACAGAAGGGTTCTGGGCCCAGGACCAACGTCTCAGACTCCTCCCTCGCTATTCCAGTCTAGAAAAGAGAGGGCCACTGCAATCGAGACCTTGGAGTTGGGTCCTGCGACACCAGCCCCTCTGCCATGTTCCATCTTTGACCCGTAGGTAAACCAGAGGAAGAGGTAGAAAGAGCTCCAACTTACACCTAATATGAGAGTCTAGCAGCCTGTCCATCGTTTTCAAAAGAAAATAGGTTAAGCTGATAGATTTCTACGATTTAGGTGAGTTTGGGATGGTCCTATGACTAAATCCGGCATCCAATGGATAAGTGGTTTGGAGGATTGACCCTAGAAAATGCTCGTTGAGCAGGTACCTCAAGGTTTCTTCATGGTTAAAGGTGTAGGAGCCGTCCACTCCGTTGCAGTAGTCTTTGGAGAGTGGCTTTGCTGCGAGTTCAGACGCCTCTGGCAGAGTCTGAATACTTCTGGAATAAAGTTTTTACTACATACCTTCGGTGCTTGAATCAGTCAGAGTAGAGAATTTACTTGCCGTCCGCCGGGTTTCAGTTGCCGAGTTCAGTGGTGGTAGCCGTGACTTTGATATCACAAACGCGCATGGACCATGGTGCGGGTTGTAATAAATACATTGCACTTTTGAACTTAATTATGCTGAGTAGGTAGTGCGGCATTTGAGCGTGGGAACTACGCCTTGACCGCGGTTAAGACCAAGGCCAAGTCGTTATTTTTTCCCTACGATCTGGTTGATAACAGGCAAAAAGGGACCACTTGTCGTTGATCCCAATCGTCCCAGTCATGGCATAGTTCCCACGATGAAGTGCCAGACTACCTAGTTGTTTTTGTTTGTTTTTTGTATTCGGTATTTGTTGATTTCTTAATCTATACGGCCAGCGTTAGCAGACCACCCGCAGTATCTGGATATTATTATGAGTTGTACAACAGCCACGTTGGTAGCTTGGGTGGCTAGCAGGAGATAATTTCGTCGCTTATTATTTTTGAAAATGAGGAAAAGAAAGAAAGAAAGTTATATAGGGTGGAAAAATGGAAAGGCGGAGGACCATGCCACGAACTACATTCAAACCTTGATTTTCTGCGATGGTACCTGGGCGCCATGAAGCTAGGCTTCTGACGCCGCCAGTTGCTTTTACGATCTTTCGTCAATTTGCAGAGGGAAGGTTTTCTGAACAACGTTCCCAACTTTTTCTACCGTCTTTTTCTGAGTTTCAACCTGCTTAGAGTCTATTCTGGTTCTCTCGAGTCGTTAGGTACACAAAAGGTTAACATTGAATTTTGGACGTCTAGAGTCTTCCCTAACCGTCAGCTTGTTAACTACGTGTATTGGTGGTGTTTGATGATATCAAATACCTGAAGAGAATAGTCGTCTTCAGAGGGTTTGTCTTCCCCAGTCACTACGTAGTTGTAATCCAAAAAGAATTGTTTCTCCGTTAGTTTGTCCACAAGGAAATTGGGCGGTACCAAGGCCATGGTGTTCCCAGCATGCATGCCCTATGGGTCTTCGTTGAATTTATTTATTAATAAAAATTAATTTTATTTTTATGAAAGATTTCATTTTTGTTATCCACCTTACTCTCTGGCGCCTACGGGTGTGCTCTTGCCTTGATTTCGCTAAATCATGAAACGCTCGAATAGGAGACAAAGTAACGCTCTTTCAGGCATCGAATGTTTTGTGGTTGAAAAATATTTATAAAGTATTTTACTTATCCCTCCTCAAAGCAGAAAATTTAACAACAATTTTTACCTCCACTGAGCCAGAAACCAGAATCGATTCCGCTTGAGGCAAATATTTTTTTTTTATAAAAAAAAAAATAAGAAAAAAATACATAAAAGAGGAGGAAGTTTGGAGGGATATAAATGCCTTGGCGAAAGACATTTTATTGGCAATTCCTTTGAAATTTAAACAATAGAACAATTTCTCCATAAATTCCTTCAAATGCTTTGACAAGAACGGCCTTAACATCACCTTATGAAAGCTAGAAGTGGAAAACTGGATCCTTTTCCCAAACGATGCCTGAGCACGACGACTTTTGTTTTGCATTCAAAGATGGATGCTTTTAGGTCGTCGTAATGGAAGGAAGCAAAGGGCACAGACAAATCTCTTGTACCTGTGCGAATTTGACTAAAAATAAAATAAGAATGCTATGAGATGCACGTACAGAAACATGATAACTACATTAAATCCCTCTTCAGGTCCACTCCTTCCCCGTTCCTTGCCATTAAATAACACGCTGCCTAATAGAATTCAATTTTAGCAGGAGTCTGAACCCCAGCAAAGGGCACTTAGCAAATGTAATTCAGTAAATAAGAACAAAAAGGAAAGACAAGGAAAAAGAGAGAGAGAGATAGTGTGTGAGAAAGAAAATGCTCCTGGATTTATATCTGGATTTTAATAGTCCCCAGGAAGGAGGAAAATGGAACAAAATTGGATTGGATGAAGTTGATGGAATCGCAAAAGGACAAGTGTGAATTTGATATTAAGGAGATGCAATAAAAGCAACTGTCCTCGCTTCCTGCTATCCACATATCCCACTCGATTCCTGATGCTCATCTGTGATACCTGTCGACAAAACACGACAACCTATTGAACGATCCTTTTTAGGCTAAAGGAATGCGCAATCATTCTTCCATGTCCCAAAGGTATGTCAACAGGAAAAAAGACACATTTTATCCTTAAGAAAACTCGTTTATCATTCACTGTCTTCGCTGGCACGACGGAACTACTGGTAAATGCCACTAAATTCACTCTGAGACCCTCCAGCCCTTTACTATAACATATAACTCCTGTCAAAGCAGTAAATTGTCATTCAGATCGCGCATTTCCTTAAGATGAAATCTCTTCCAACTTTCAGACAAATTCATTTCACCCTTGGCCCACCGAAGGCTTCCATAAAGTCACTCAATTTTTCCCTTGGGCATGCTTTTGTCTGCTGCTTTATTGCATGAAAAGTTGCAAAATGAAGCCTTCGAGTGAGGAAGTCCCTAATGTTATCCTGCTGCCTCCGCGCGACAAAATTTATTCAGGATTACGGGTTTACTACTACTCGAATGCTTGTGAATTATATTCCTCAACCCTAGGCTCAATGTGGTGACGCTGCAGGATCCCCTGAAGGGTGGAGTTCAGAAACTTATACCATGATGTCATTGACAAAAAGGTTCCTTTTCCCGTGGTTTCGTACTTTAATGTACGCGACGTTTACAGCGAATAACGGCGAGTCATTTACCGGAAATATTCACAGAAGTAGTTGAATACCTCCGTAACCATTCAGATTGCGACAAGTAATCTAATCAATCATGCCAGCAACAAACGTAACTGAGCAGTAAAAATTATTCGCCACTTTACTGGAGCCTACAGACGTGAAAGACCGAATATGTAACAACCAGCTTCAGGGTGCTTATTACGCCCGGGTTGCCAAATTCGGGAAGGGTAATGAAATTACTCGGGAAGTGTAGTTTGCGTTGGCGGATAGCGCTCCAAGGTATTTTGGGGTATTAATAATTTGCCCTTAGAGAGTACATACATGAAAGGGTTTTCGGGAACCACCAGAACCTAATGTTATTGTGGTAATTCAGTCAGGATATTGGCAAACGGATCTGTGGCTGTGTAACCATGGTATGTTTGGTAGATTCATTTTCATAATTTTTAAGGTTATGCAAGAAAAATATTAAAAAAAAAAAAAAATAACGGAAACTTGAAGGCGATGAGGAGTTTGGACTGCGTGTGTGTGAAACAAGAAAATAAATCCGAAATTATGTATAATAATTTTTTTAGTGAAAACCTCCTACATTTCATTCAATTCAACAGTTTTAAAGTTTGACAATACGAACTAGTGAAATTAATGATTTACACTGGCGTGGCGTCTCGTCGCATTGCTTCCCTTACAATTTCTTAAAAAATAATTGATCAATCAAATCTCAATCAATCAATCAAAATATTGATCAATAATTATTCTTGTGTTTTACAAACATTTATTTTTTTATTTTGTCATTCTCCGATAAAGATTTTCTGATTGGTTGGCACTTTTTTTCAGCCCAGACTGTGATCTTCTCGAAATGAAAAATTATATGGGAGCAATATTACCCATTCGATTAGTGAGTAATTGTTTAGCTGCCAAGTTCTTTGTGTATAAGGCCCTATTCACAATGAAAGCTTCAAGTTTCAAAGCTGACTTGAATGTGAATAATTGTACATAAATCCTATAATCTTTCATTGTGAATCGGCGCTAACTTTTAATTCTTCCTCTTCTTTGATCCGTTAGCTGACGATCTAAGCGAGACTTCCACGCAACGCTGTCGGTGCCGCTGGTTCTCGAACTCCTTTCACTTCTTGACGATTTTTACCGACGTCTCGAGCCTTGATAACTGATAATCTTTAGTCAGGTTTTATTTGGTGCCGATCGCTGAATTCACCAGTCTGCCGAACGGTCTCGCCAGAAATGTTTACGTGGCAAGCGGTTATCATCCATTCGAATATGTTAAACCACCGTAGTTAACGTTTTTGTATCTGATCTTCGATCAGTGTCTGTTGATCGCATCTTTGTCTAACTTTCTCGTTTCGAAGGTGATCGCGGAGAATCTGCCTCAAGCATCGCATTTTGAAGACCTCGAGCCTGTTGACATCCGGCTTAAGCCGTGTCCATGTTTCCGAACCATAAAGAAGAATCGGTACGATCAACATTCGGTAAAGGCGTACTTTCGTTTTGATGGTCATATTTTTTCGTTTCCATATGCACCATTTGATCGAGGCGAATGTTGCTGTTAACTGGCCGAAGCGGATGTGAACGTCGGCCGTTGATGCCACTTTTTTTCCAATGATCCCAAATATTTGAACTTCGGAACCAATTCGATTTGGGTTCTATCGAGGTGAACACTGGACCGGACGTGACTCGTCCGTTTTCGGGTGCTGGACCTTGTGGCAAATCGTGGTTGTACAGCTGGTGGAAGGATTCTTTCCACCGCTGCTGGGTCCATATGGAGAGGTCAGGAAAGCTCCGTTCGATATTTCGCCGGATTTTCTGGTACAGCGCCCGGTACTGGTGCCGTTATTCCAGTACGATTCTCGTTCCGGTTTCATTTTTTGTCGAACTTCTTTGTTCAATCGTTGATATTGTTCGAAATCGACGTGTTTCATTCGTTTCCGCTGATCGACGAGGTACAGGCAGCTGTCCGAGGTCTATGGCTTTGTTCGTTTAAGTATGGATGGACAAAAAGCCATTGCACATCCCACAATGGTCTCCGACAATTGCCTTTCTTCTACATCGATATCGTCCGGTATTGCGAGCGCCGCGAATTTGTTGGATAATGCCATTTGATACTCTCGCCCGATGATCGGGTCTCGTGGGCACGCCCAATTCTTCTTGGCTGGTGGTGGCGATGTTTCGTTCGCTCTTTGTTATTGTACCGGTAATGTAGCTCGAACACGATAATGGTCCGATCCGCAATCGGGCCCTATCGGTATCTTGCATGGATTAAAACTTAACATACTAACATCGCCCAGTCGTTGCCAGATGGATTTCGCCAGATGAGTTAGTGTTTGAGTGGATGGCAGAAGATGCTGTTGCCAACGATCAAATTGTTTGATGCTGCGAAAAAAAGGAAGCATAAGCCGTTGTCGTTAATTACTTCGGACATTTTCGAGAATTCACCACGGTAGCTACCAGTCGAACCAGAAGTTAATCTACCATCGATTACTTACCCCCTTATCCTGTTGGTGAGACCCGGGTTACCTTACCGGTGAATAGTAGAACATGTTTATTTCAAGAGTTAACCCTTCCAGCACAGAAGGCGCACTTTTCAGCTAAGCATGAAAATCTATATATACATACACATACATACATATATATATATGTATATATATACATATATAGAGTTTCCCTTCTAACACAGAAGGCGCACTTCCCAGCAGGGCTGAGAAATATTTACCACTACCGTGGCTCAGCTGAGACATGCAAACATAAAAGATTAAGTACCAATAAAAATTGCATGCAAAACACATAAACAGTCATGAGACAACAAATAGACTCCTTTTAAGCAGGTCTTTGTTAGTGCTCACGCTAAAAACATTAATATTTTTATTTACATTAATGAACATGCGATTAACAGGCTCAAATCGGCCATAATTGGTGTTAGAGGAGTTGATGTGTATATATATATATATAGATTTTCGAGGGATACCGAATCAGACCACTATTTGCGGGTCCCTTTTCGTCCCTCTGCCTAGAGTCATCTTATTGGGGTTGCAGTGGGTTGTCCCATTGCTCCCTTACTTCGACTCCCCTAGTTATCGCGAGCAGCTGATTGAAGGGAGTCTGCCTCATGTCCTCCATCCAATGGAGTCCAGTTATGGCAGCCCTTTTCCTCGCCACCGCCGGACAGTGACACACTATGTGTGTGGCCGTCTCAGGTTCCTCCAGGCACATCCGACAGGTGTCATCCTCCAGAATTCCCATTCTTTTTAGGTGATACCTGAAACATCCGTGTCCTGTAATCAGTGCCACCAACCATCTGAGGGTTCTCCTTTGCATATGCAGGATCCTTCTTCTGGCTGCGGTAATCGGCAACGTAAGCACCATCTTAGCCTGCCTACACGTGGTCATAGCGTCCCACCGTCTCCGGTGTTCCTCAGCGACCCATTTCTCGATGCAGTTCCTCACCAACCCTCTGCCAATGGCAGAGTATGGCTCCGGTCCCCAGAATTCCGAGGTTGACCCCTGTTTTGCCAGGTTGTCAGCCTTTTCGTTCCCATCGATGCCTGTATGTCCTCTAACCCAAGCTAGCGTCACGTTGTTTTGTTTCGCACACCTGTTCAGTTTTTGGACACATTCCAACGCCAGAGACGCATTAATCTCTGTCTGATTCATGCGCTTAATCACAGCCTGATTGTCCAGTGCTATAAGGATACTTCTTCCCTGCACCTGACCCTCACTTATGTGATCCAGCGCGTGCAGCAGAGCAAGCATTTCCGCCTGGTAGACTGAGGTGTAATTCCCCAAAGCCAGAGAGCAGGTCAGATTTAAGTCCTCCGAGAAGACTCCCGCACCTGCTCTGCCGTCAATCTTGGATCCGTCCGAGAAGATATATATGTCTTCCGGTCTCCCTTCGGGGAGCGTTCCGTTCCCTATGAGGGTTTTATGATACCTTTCGGTCACCCTCATTTTTGTGATCCCTTCCATGGGCATCATGAGCTCCCTAATCCCTTTAATGCGATCCAGGATCTTCATGTGCCCATATAAGGTTCCTGACGCCTGCCATGCGGCATCACGTCTCATCCGAATCGCTGAGGCTGCCGCAGTCTTCATCACCTGGAGATCTAACGGCAGCAGACCTAACAGCGCCTCCAATGCCGCGGCGGGTGTGGTGCGGAAAGCACCGCTCACACCTACGCAGGCCATTCTTTGCACCTTGTCCAAATGCCTCTTGACGGTTTTCTGTGTGGCTTTAGTCCACCAGACCACCGAGGCATAAGTTATGATGGGTCTCACCATCATGGTATATGTCCAGTATGCTAACCTTGGTGAGATACCCCACCTTAGTCCACATACTCTTCTGCACTGGTGAAGCACCCTTGTCGCCTTCTTAATCTTCTCTTCAACGTGGTATTTCCAGGTTAGTCGCGAGTCCAAGTATACACCCAGATACTTGACCATCCCAGACACCTTGATCCTCGATCCAAAAAGCATGAGGGGCTGAAAATCCAGATCTTTAATCTTCCTAGTGAAGATTATCGCGTCTGTCTTATTGGCATTTATGGTGAGGCCCTGTTCCGTACACCACTGCTCAACCACTTGGAGTGCATTCCTCATGATATCTGCCGTAGTGCTCATAAACTTGCCACGTGCCACAATCGCTACATCATCTGCATACCCAACGGTATGCACGCCCATTACCTCTAGCCGCCTGAGCAGAGTGTCCACAGTGATGTTCCACAGGAGGGGCGATAGGACCCCGCCCTGTGGGCATCCCTTGCTGACCCTCCCTCGAAGCCGCGAGTCTCCTGTCTGAATCCTTACCGCTCTGTTTTTCAGCATGCTGTCCACCCACCTTACAATCATGGGGCTGACCTCGCGCCTCACCAGAGCGTCTTTGAGTTTGTTGAACTGTATCTTGTCGAAGGCGCCTTCGATGTCCATAATAACGGCCATCGCTATGCCTCCGGTATACAGTTCCCCCTCGGCTACTCGCACCAGTTGGTGAAGTGCCGTTTCTGTAGATCTGCCAGCCTGGTAAGCGTGCTGGCTTCTACTTAAAGGGTGCCTCCTTAGCATAGTACTCTCCAGGTGGTCTGCCACCACTCTTTCCATTGTTTTCAACAGAAAGGATGTTAGGCTGACTGGCCTGGAGGACTTCGCCTCGGTGTAGTCCTTCTTGCCTGGCTTAGGGAGAAATACCACTTTGGTTTCCCTCCACACCGCCGGAATGTATCCTGTTGCTAGGCAGGTAACGAATATTCCCCTAAGCCTGGGTGCAATGATATCTTTGCCCCATTGAAGCAGCGCAGGGAATATTCCGTCACGCCCCGATGTCTTGAAGGGAGAGAATGTGTCTATTGCACGTCTCACCCCTTCCTCCGTCACCACCCCGTTAGCCTCCTCTCGGTTCATCCTTGTAGCCATTCTGTTACGAATAGTCCAAGATTTACCCGAGATATAGCTGCCAGGAAAGTGAACTTCCATCAGGATCTTGTTGGTTTCCTCCAGCGTCTCCGTCATCCTCCCCGACGGGTCACGAACGAGTCCGACTTTGGAGACCGGGTCCCTGGAGATCATTTTCTGAAGTCTGCTGGCCTCAGATATGCTCTCCATGCTCGAGCAGAAGTCCCTCCACGACTCCCTTTTCCGTCGTCGCAGAGTTTGTTTCATTTCTCTTTTCTTGGCTTTGTAATTCTCCCAGGCAACCGGGTCATTGCACCTCATCGCTTGGTTGAAAGCCCTTCTGACCTCTTTCTTCAGTTTCTCCAGCTCCCTACACCACCAGGGTGTGGGATCATGGTCATCCACTGACGTAAGAGGACACGCCACTCGAAAAGCGTTCTCTATCGCTGTCTGCAGGACATGCAACTGAGACTCTGCTTCTCTTGTGGTTGAGTTGATGTGTAAGAGCGGTGGTCCTCTCAGATTGTATCGGCTCTCTCTAAACGACGCACGGCGCCTTAGAAAACCTGAGTCGACACGTCCATTAAGAAGTTGGTGGACGAAAACAACATCGGCCACCTCACGACGCTTGTGGAGAGTGTTTAAGTTGAGTAACTTAAGTCGGTATTCATATGGTGGAAGAATTAAAGGGTCTTCCCAAGGAAGGTGATTCAATGCGAATCGAACGAACCTACGTTGAACCGACTCAATTTTTCCAACATGCGAAGAATAGTAAGGAGACCAAACCTGGGACGCATATTCAAGTAAAGGTCTGACAAGGGAAATGTAGAGGTGTTTAGTGATCAGGGTGCTGTTAAATTCTTTGGACCACCTTTTTATAAAACCCAAGACTAAGCTGCTCTTGGAAGAAATATAGTTGATATGAGTAGAAAAGTTCAGCTTGGTGTCAAATCTAATCCCGAGATCTTTGACAAAATTAACACGGGGGACACCCTCACTAGAAAATGAGTAGTTATAAATTATAGGATCACGTCGCCTACAAAAAGTCATGACTTCGCATTTACTAATATTAAGAACCAGGTTGTTGTTAGCGCACCAAGAGTAAAAGGTGTCGAGGTCGACTTGCAAAAGTTTGCAGTCCTCCATACTCTTTACGTGACGGTACAATTTGATGTCATCAGCATAAATCAGGATTCTGCAGTTTCTTAGCAAGGTAACAATATCATCAATAGAAAGAATAAAGAGGATAGGGCCAAGATGACTGCCTTGAGGGACACCGGATGACGCCTCAATGGTCGCGGATTTGGATCCACGGAAAAGGACTTGGTAGGTCCTGTCAGCTAAGTAGGACTGGAACCATAATAGAAGGGCTTCAGGGAAACCTAACTTTTTTAGTTTGAAAAGTATAATGGAGTGGGAAAGCTTGTCAAATGCCTTACTGAAATCAGTGTAAACACAATCAGTTTGGCAACCGGAAACGAAGCCTTCAACAGCATGGGAAGTGAATTCAAGGAGATTGGTGGTAGTGGAACGAGCTGGAAGAAAACCATGTTGATTTGTAGAAATAAGTTTTTTGCAGATGGGCACGATTGCAGAATAAATGATTGATTCAAAAAGCTTCGGTATGACAGACAGCTTGGCAACTGGTCTGTAGTTCGATATTTCGTTCTTGCTACCACTTTTGTGAATAGGAATTATGAACGAATTCTTCTAAAGAGTAGGGAAGTACCCTTTATCCAGGGACTTTTGAAAAGGGGTTTTCAGTGGAGACTGGAGAACCTCCACACGGGATTTATGGACAGCAGGAGGGATACCGTCAGGGCCGGAAGTGAAATCGTATGGGAGTTCATCAATATGTTTCATGATGTCGTCAATGGAGATTGAGAGAGACAAACTAGTAGCCTCTCGGTGTAGAGTTATGTGACGAAAATTATTGTCATTAGGCTGAAAATTAGAAGGGGTGAAAGATTGATGAAGGAATGAAGCAAACATGTTGCAAATCGAGGAAGACTCACTACTTGACCAATGTTGAGTGGTGATTTATGGCAAGTAATCAATTTTTGAACGTGGTAGATTAACTTCTGGTTTGACTGGTAGCTACCATGGTGAATTCTCGAAAATGCCCTTCGTGTCCGAATTCGCCCATCGTTTCTTCCCAGCCCGTTCCATCTGCTCCTGTATTGAAGTCCCCCGCGAGTATGATTAATTCCAATAGAGGTACCATAGGTGATCGTAAAATTCGTCCTTGTTCACGTCTGGGCCGGTCTCGGTTGGCGCATAAACGGATACGATATAATATATCTTGATCGTTCCACCGATGGTTACAACCGGTAAACGCTCGGATATCGGTTGGAATGCGATTATTTCGATCGACCGTAAAACCGACGCTGGGCTCTCGTATCTCACTACCGGAATAGTAAAGCGTCCTCGTTTCGTTGATTGTTGGCGGACCATCATCAATGTCTCGGAACCGTTAAGTCGTAGTTACGATGGTGCAGCAACTGATATTTTGTATATGGATAATTCCATTGCTATAATTTCCTTTTGACCAGCCTTGCCTAGTTTCTTCGGTTTCCCGATTCTGGTCAAATCGATTGGTCGACCACCCTCCCTCTTTCACACTCTGGACTTGGGACCAGACGACGGTGGTGTGGTATTAAGTAAAATATGGTGTAAAATTGAATAATTGAATATTTTTATTCCGTATAATTTTAGAGAAACAAACACGATTGTCTCTACTCTAATTTATTATTTTTTGACTACTGAAAAAACAAATACAATAAAATTCAAAGTCAAATTGAAAATGTTCCTATGTTTATAATTTTTTAAATTTAAAGCTAAGTGACTTTATATCTCAGTAATCACGCTGCGACATATTCCGCCCCCTAGTGCTGGACCATAACTCCCTCAGCACGGTCAGTAATGTCGCCTCGTTGACGTCCCAGCCCACATAGCTTATTTACTGGTCTGCGGTATGTGTTCTTTGCGGTCTGTAGATCCACGACTCGAACTATTCCGTCTTCTCCTGGATGTACCTTCAGAATGATACCTAGCGGCCACTCGCCTCTTGGAATGTTGGGCGCTTTCAGTAATGCAGGATGCGTGCGCAAATGACTTATTCAGCAATTGAAAGTGTGAAGCTTTCAATGACTGAATAAGTCAATTGCGCACGCATCCTGCATTACTGAAAGCGCCCGTTGTCTTTCATGATTACTATTTCGCCTTCTTTGAGAT
This sequence comes from Thereva unica, assembly GCA_949987705.1. NCBI lineage: Eukaryota > Metazoa > Arthropoda > Insecta > Diptera > Therevidae > Thereva > Thereva unica. Next base: position 81,621,236 of record OX465284.1, on the reverse strand, counting down.
TTTCAATATTGCGATTCCACTTTGACCGATTTATTAATGTTGGTATATATTCTTTCAGGAACCTCTTCCAAAACACTTCTATCAATAACTGAGAAACTCTCCACATTCGTTTCTCCTTTGAATCATATTTGTCGAATTTTCCTGGAGTGTGTATAGTTACCTTCTGTTGAATGAGGATGTCGTTTGGGCAGATTCCAATATCATCGTCTGGGTCATCCGATTCCAAAATATATGGCCGGCTATTTACTAGATGTTTCATGTATTTAAAATAGTTTGTAAAGTCTCATCGTTGGGATTTGCGTCCACTGATAGCACGGATTCTATTGCTCTTTTGAAGCACCCAACAAGCCGCTCCCAGCTGCCGCCGAAATTTGGAGCATTTGCCGAAATAAACTTCCATTGTATGCCCTTCATCGCTAACGAAGCTTTCATCTGATATATTGTCGGCTCCATTTTTGTCTTCAAATCCCTCCAGAGAAAACATTGTGCCACTGCGTCGTCGTCTGCTATCTGCACTTGGTTGAACATCTCTTTTATATCACCCACGAACGCAATAGGGTGTAAACGGAATCTCATCAATATGCCTATAATTGACATTAACCAGTCCGGGCCAGTCAATAGATTTTTGTTTAAGGATGTGCCGCTACATTCGGCTGCCTTTACCTGGTTTATTGGGATTGAGTACAGCGAAGTGTGGAAGAAACCACAATTTTGGAGACTTCAGGACTTCTTTATTATTTATTTTTCTTGCGTAGCCGTTTTGTAGTAGCTTGTCAATTTCTTTTTGATATATTTCAGCAGTCTTTTTGTCTCGTAGTAGTTTTCTCTCTAAACATCTTAGCCGCTGTTCCGCCATTGGTCTACTATTTGGTAATCTCATGTTGTTCTCCCTCCATGGCAGGTTCACTTGGAATTTTCCATTTATTTTTATTATTGATGACTTAGTCTTATTTAACGCCAGCTGATCTTCTACAGATTTGGTTTTATCTGTCTTTGCAATGCAAACTCCAAAATTTTCTAAACTAAACTGACTTTTCACCATTTGCCGCAAATCTTCGTCAGCAATGTGACAACATGTGAAATTTGTCTGACTTAATTCTGCTTCGATTGGACCATGCAGCACCCATCCTAACTTGGTTTTTGATAACATTGGCCCGTTTTCATCTGGGTTGATGGCAGCCCTTGTTGTTATTATGTTTGCGTGTCGTTGGCCGATTAATAACATTGGTTGTGTGTTGTGCAGCTTGTTTAGATTTACTAGGTTGTTGGGTATTTCTTGTGATAGCTTTTTATAATCGATTTGCTGCGTTGGCAAATTTAAATCGTTTACCAACGTCTTTTAACGTGAATTCGTTGTTGTTGCTACCGCTAATGGTTATACTTGCGATCTCGGCTTTTGGTTCGTATCGATAAACTCCTCCTGTCCAACTGAAGCAGAATGGTTGTACAGCACCTTGTATCCCTACATCGCGTGCCACCTTCAAATCCATTATTGTGGTGGTGCTACCTTCATCTAAAAATGCAATAATTTCTTTCGACCCTACTGGTCCGTGAATTTGTATTGGGAGCATTTTTAACAAACCATTTTTCTTCTCTGCAATGCAGCCACTGAAGGCCTGTGGTGTTGGTACCGCTTTTTTCATTCGTCTTTTATGTAGCAATCGATGGTGAAATTTTTCACAATTGTCAATTTTGCACATCTCACTTTGAGAGCATTGACCTTTATGAAAATGTAAGCAGCAGTAACATGCTTTGTGTTGGTTTGCTAAGTCCCACCTTTTCCTAATTTCAGCCTTTTCGGCTTTCGTTGGTCCGAGTCCAATACTTTTTGTTGGTATGTGTTGGCTTGACAGTTGTTTATTTCTGTTACCTTCTTGAAGAATGAGATACCTTGAGCGAGGTCAGCCTGCTTCTGTGTCCATTCTGCAAAGACGTAAAAATCACAATTTGCTGGACGTACGCCTTTTTCGTTCAAAAATGTTCCCCATTCTCTAAGTAAGTTTTCAGAGAGCCTTTCAATCATCATAGCCATTAACTTTTGAGTATCAACGAGCTTATTTTCAGTGAACTCCAGTGCTGAACAGATATTTTGTACAGCGCAATTGTACTCTTCAAAATCAGCCAACTCAATCACTTGTCCGATTTTTGTTGCCTTCTTCATCAGCTCTAATGCTATGTTTTCAGAACCACCATACGCATTGTTTAAAATTGAAATAATTTTAGAGGGCTCCTTTGCGGAAATCAGCAGCAATTCGACCTTCTCTCGAGCCGCTCCCTTTAATGCTTTGCTCAATCTAAATACGTCATCTTCATTAGAAAACCCGCATTCTCTGCTTGTTGTCTGGAACTGATTCAGAAAATGTTACCACGCCAATGCGGACGACCCGTCAAACTCCAAATGCTTACCACTGAAAGTCTGTCTTGCAAGCATGTTAGAAATTGTATTTTTTAAAGAAGCATCTTGTTTGTGCGACGTCATGTTTCGTTGTGGAGATTCTTCACGCTGTAATCGCAACCTATCTGTTACCGTTTCCGATTTCAACGTCATCGATGTTTGTGATCGGACAGAGTGTGGAGGAGTGTTTTCTACTAATTTGGCCTTGGCATTAAGTATAGATTTTTTCAAACTCCGTGACACAAAAAATTTAAACAGTTCTGCGCACCTCATTGCCAAATTTTATAAATATTGTTCTATCATTTCCCCGCTTTTTAGTTAAAACGGCAACAAACGCAGAAAAAACGCAACAAAATAATTTGGGGAGGGATGCGCGCATGCCGAATGAATAAAGTTAATTAATCTTTATATGTGTTGAGCAGAGCTTTTAAATACATGTAAAACTCCTGCTCAACCAAGTCAGTTTATCCATCATAATAAGCATAATTTTACTATAATTATGCTAAATATTTCTCATTCCTAAATTTAAAATAAATTGAAAGAATTGCTGGAAAAATTTCTTTTAAATATATGAGCATTTTCATTCATAAATTGAGAGTTCTCCGCAGCCGCAAGCAACACAACCTCCCCAAGCAGAAGCGCGTATGTGACTGGCGGAAAATGTCAACAATCAAGTAATCAAAGTGATAAAAATACAAATTTCGTATTTTTTAGTAGAAATTGATACAAATTATTTCTGTAGCATATATGTATAAAATACAAAAACCTTAAAATAAAAAAATATATAAAAACGGGTGTTTTTCAGTCATAATTAGTAAATTTCTTAAATAATCATTGAAGTCCCAGAAAAATACACCTCTCTTTAGCAATACGCAGTCGCGGCTGATTACATGGCAGCAAGTGATTTGATAGGAGGAGTTAAATGAAGCTTTTGTCTGAGCTTTTAAACATTTTTAAGCTGGGGAACATGCGCGGGATGTCACGACGTTTGAAAACAACTATACTTGCTTTTTACTTTCCAAAGCCTCCCTTTTAGCTTGAAGCACTCTCAACTCCATTTCTAATATTTTGATGTCTTCATTCAATTTGTCGATTTCTTGAGAAGGTACCTCTTCTGCCTCAACTTCTGCTTTATTAAGGGCCTTTTCAAGAATGCAGGTTGCGTGCGCAATTGACTTATTCAGCTACACACTCTCAATTGCTGAATAAGTCAACTGCGCACGCAACCTGCATTCTTGAAAAGGCCCTAAGTTTCCGTTTAACGTTTATTAATTCCTTTTCTTTGGTGCAAAGTTCTACTTCATTGCTGAGCTTTTCTTCATCGACGTTTTCGATTTGCTCTAAGCCAAGTAAACTTCCATGCACACTTGAAGAACTCGCTTCCTCAACACTTTCTGCGACGCTGTTAAAGCAAATGGTATTCATTATTTTTGTCGCCATATATTCGGCAGTTGCATTTTCGCCAGCGTTGATATCGAGGAATTCACAGACACGTAATAATGCGTTTTCGCCTAATTCCTTAATAATATCATGCTTGTGCTCCAATTTTTGCCCTTCGTCGTACTGGAGTCCCTGGAATTGCCTGAGATGGCGTTTCACGAGATTCTCCGTGACAAAGCGACGATGAATTGCGAAATATACATCTCGCAGAACTTGCGATTTCCATGAATCGATCTTCTTTAACTGCTGTTGCTTCCAGTGCCACATCTGTGTTGAATATGTTTCCTTATTTTTATCTGTAATACCGAATCGCGAAATAAAGATCCGGCTCGAAGGACCACTTTGTAAAATTGAATAATTGAATATTTTTATTCCGTATAATTTTAGAGAAACAAACACGATTGTCTCTACTCTAATTTATTATTTTTTGACTACTGAAAAAACAAATACAATAAAATTCAAAGTCAAATTGAAAATGTTCCTATGTTTATAATTTTTTAAATTTAAAGCTAAGTGACTTTATATCTCAGTAATCACGCTGCGACATATGGCATACGTATCGCAATCGCTCCGTTTTAAAATATATTATTTTTTCCACAGAAGTTTTTCGATTCAATATCATCAAGAGTCAAAACGGTATATACACTTTTGCATCAATAAAATATCATCACGACGAAATCAGATTGAGAAGTTAATGACAATTTTTTCCACAGAACGCATTAAAGCTGTTTATCAAAAAAACAGTTCAGAAAAATATTTTAGGGTATTAAAAATTTATTAATACACGTTTACGAACAAATTGAAAATAACAAGCAAGCATTAAGCCATAAGAGGATTCGTATTCGAGAGAAATTGCGTAAAGCGAATTTCTTCGCAATTTCAGCTGAAAGAAGTAAAAAAAATCTAATCCATCTATTTGGCAACAAATAATGAAAAGTGAGGCAGAGTTGTTTATCAAGACTTATAATAAATAATGTCGTTTCTTTCAGTTCTATTCACTTAAACGATAATAAATATTAAATTTAATATAATTGACGTTATTTGGATTTTCTTCTGTGTAATGAATCCTAATAGGTTTGGTTATGATACTTGCATCTAGCTTTTGTGCCACCTAACAAAGTCTCTACCATGAGCCTTTTGATGATGGTGTATATCCAATCCTTCAGTTTCAGTTGTAGATCACATGTGGATTCAGAGGATTTGTCTTCTTCTTCTTCTTAACGCCCCTTTAATACCTCATGGGACATAGGACGGAAAGAGTTGCCCTCCAGCGGACCCTGTTTTGCGCGACAGCGCTCAGCTCCGACCAGGATCTCCCAGTTGTTGCGGCTTCTGCTAATAGGGTTTTCCTCCACGTTGTTCTAGGTCTTCCGACTCGACGGGATCCTTACGGATCCTAGTCATGGGCCTGTTTGGTTAGATTTCGTTTCCGCGTCGCAAGGTGTGGCCAATCCAATTCCATTTCCTTCGCCTGATTTGGTCGTCTATCCTTTCTTGCCCGGCAGGAGCCGCCATAGTTCTTCGTTTGAAATTCTATCTTGCCAGCGGATTTTTAGGATACGACGCAGGCATCTCTTGATGAAGAATTGGGGGACTTTACATGTTTCGCAACCGTACAAAAGAACTGCCTTGATGTTTGAGTTTAATAGCCGCAATTTGGTGGTGTAGTTGATACCTCCGTTGATATCTCCGGCATATGGAGAGGGCATGCATATGCGCCTCGTGCTTTATTTATTCTGGAACTGACGTCTTCTTTAGCACCGCCATTTTCAGTAATAATACTACGTGGGTAGCAGAATTTATCTACCAGCTGTCGGATAATTTTCCATTATGGAGAACTCTACATTTGGAATTGTTATATAGGGCTTTTATCAATTCTATTATTTTATCAGGCAGTCCATGTTGCCGTAGTGCCGGCCATATAAAGCTCCTATTGACTGAGTTGAAGGGTTTCTTATAGACTACGAAAGCAAGGTAAAGGGGGGATCGTAATTCAGTAGACTGCTCCACTATGATTCTCAAGGTGTTAATATAGTCTATACATGAGCGGATCTTTCTGAATCCGGCCTGCTGCCTTCTAAGCGTTCGGTCTACTGCCTCTCTTATCCTAGATAGTAATATATGGGACAAAATTTTGCCCACAGTAGATAATAAACAGATGCCTCTCCAGTTGTCGCATATTTTTAGGTCCCCTTTTTTGGTATTTTTACTATGATACCTTCCGTCTAATCCTCCGGAAAGGTTCAGGTGTTCTATGGTATTTCCAGGATTAGCTGAAGCGCATCTGCTATGAGGCTTGAATCGGATTTCAACAATTCTGGCGGGATGCCATCTTTTCCAGCTGATTTACCATTGGCCATCGCATGAATTGCGGTTACTATTCCCGTCTTGGATGGGGCCCGGGTGGTGATTCGCATTGTTGCTGGTTTCCTGAGGTTCCTGTGTAAATGAACCATTCAGGGCGGCGATGAAGTAATCTTTCCATCTTTGGAGTTGCTCCTCGTCGCTGCACAGCAGCCTTCTAACCGCACTCTTAAAGGCATGTTTTTTAGTAGAGTGCTTTCCCGGTGTAATTGGGAGTATTCCCGTTCAAGTTGGTGACGTCTTTCCGGGTCGTTTTATAGAGTTTACAAGAGGTTGAGAGGCTTTGTGGCAGGTGCATATTTAGATGGCATTCCTACTGCTCAGATTGTCCACGTATTGGTTTCAGTGGAGTTTAGCATTTCTAACGTAGGTACAGAGATTTATCGTATAGTTTCAATAAAGACATAATTAAAAGAATTTAAAGTGTTTCCTCTTTGGCCGCGGTTGGCCAAATGCGTGTAAAACTCACCTTTCATTTTTTTTAATATCCTTTTGCTTGTTGTTTTTCATAAAATCATTTGGCGATCTCTTGGTACAATATTTGAAAAATTTCAATCAATAGCGATTGAAAAGCAATATCGGCAGCAGTTTCTAAAAAAAATAGGAAAGAAACTCTTTTCAAATATATTTTACAGCACCTTCTGCTCTTATCTCTGACTACGATTTGGCTTTAAAAAATTTAATTGATAAACTACCACCTTTAAGCTCAAAGCCTGTTCACTGAACTTTATTTGTTTATATTTACATATATTTTAGACCATGTTATCTCTATGACATCATGCAAAAATAACAGCAAGGCATGATACTTCTTATTTCAGAATAAAATTTAATTTCAGGTACAAAATCACATCTTAAATCTTCGTGCAACATTCTACTAGTATCAAAAGATGTAGGCAGGCTTGCTGGGAGTCCTTAAATTGCTCTATACAACCAGATTGCCTTGGTACGTACCAAATATAATGACACGCTGAACAAATTGCTGCCTTGAAACATTTAAAGGCCGTTCAACCAGCAAACAGCTCAAGGAAATGTAATTGAGGACATTAATTTCAAATTACATTGGGAAAGAAAAAAATACTTTCTAATTTCTCTCATAATCGAGATGTTTCTATGAGAGTTGAAATGTGGGTGTTCCAATACCTCTAAAGGGAAATTGGTTTAGATTTTTCCCTGACAGGGCAAATGCGTTTCTATGTGAACTCTATTTTTTTTATGATATGCTGGTTTCAAATTCAACCAATTTTCCCCCAAGGCAACTTCTGATCAAATCTGAACATTTAAAGAAAAAAATACAAAAAAAGTTCCGCCATGATTTTCTTTTTGAGCTTAGAATCAGACATTTTAAAGGTCTTTAAAAGTGGTAGTCTACATAATTTTGTTAAGGGGCCCATACACGGTCAAATTGGATGTACATCGAAGGGCGGATGTACAACCAAAACTATCGATAGTGGGCCGGTCGGCCGATCAAAATACGTTGGGCTTATGGGTTTGATGAAAATCTGGATGTACATCCAATTTGACCATGTATGGGGGCCTTTAAAGTTCTATTTCCCTTCATAAATAGTCCAGTGCAATTAGTCGAAAAAAGGGCATGAAATTGCATTTCATGATGTACAAAATTTTTTTGTTTGGAATTTGTTCGGGTACATCTGACAATGTTAAAACCAAGTTTGTGGGGTCGCAGTGTGATGGGAAAAGCCGCCATCTTTAAAAAGAGGTAGAGGTCGTTTATACCAAATAACTCGGTTGTGTGCAAGGATAGCTGAAAATGATCAATACAAAGTCATTAGAGAATAAAATTATCTACAAAATGAGCCCTTAACGAGGTCTGTAAGTTAATTTGGCTCACAGTTATGGCCGCTCAAAGTTCGAACTTGTTCGGGTGGTTGAGGTTGAATGCAGTTTTTTGCGATTAACTCGTAAGATATTAATTTGGGTGGGTTAATGCCGATTACCAAACTTATAGTGCTTGTGATTACCTTTAGAATAAGCCCTTAGTCATCGTCCTCGCTTGTATAGTTTGCGAGTAATCCAACGCCAAAGTTCGTACTGCACGTGCCTGAAATAACTCATATCGCCATTTTTCTTGAATATCTCCTTAACGGTTGCTCATATGATAACGTAGTAAACAGCAGAAATACGGGTATTAAAATATCTTTCAAATGGGCTATTGACCGAAACTCTATGTCGCTTCATGTCCGCGACATCACGGGTGAAAAGTCAACAGCGAAGGTTGTGACACTTCTCGACGAATAACTCGCTTCCAGCCAGTTTCGCGTGTCGGATGAATTAGAATTTTATGTAACCCCCTGAATTATCAATATTTTGGGTTATTTAACAACTTTAGAAAATAATAATAATGGGAAATAGTAGCTTAGAATCTTTTAACGCCAATGGCTCATTACTCTGGAAGTTGATAAGCTACAGCCCTGATTTTTAAAGTTTTAGATAGGTGGGAGTATTCTGCGTGCACTGATGTCTTACTCATGAAAATATCTTATAGGGCTACCAAAATACAAGCACTCCCTTTCAATATATCATATATTTTTTATTTCGATAAATCTTTAATATAAACAATACTGTGAGTACTTTTTTTGTGGGAGAAAATCTTCATCTTCATGTTGACGGTCGAGACACTTCTTAGTAATTTCCCACTTTCTTTGTCTTTTCTTGCACTGCTCCTCTTAAAAATGATTGCACCACCTTTTCTTAAACAGCTTTCACTTGACCTTTACTTAAGTCTCTTTGCACACGTAATGTTTCCCGGATTCCAAAGACAGTCTCGTCAGAAAGTTTTACCTTACATTTCACATTTTGTTATTTTCCGCATCTGAGGCAGTCTCATCAAAAACTTTACTTTTAGAACCTCGAAAATGATGATTCTTAGCTACTATTTCCCATTATTATAATTTTCCAAAGTAGTTAAATAACCCAAAATATAGATAATTCAGGGGGTTACATAAAATTCTAATTCATCCGACAAGCGAAACTGGCTGGAAGCGAGTTATTCGTCGAGAAGTGTCACAACCTTCGCTGTTGACTTTTCACCCGTGATGTCGCGGACATGAAGCGACATAGAGTTTCGGTCAATAGCCCATTTGAAAGATATTTTAATACCCGTATTTCTGCTGTTTACTACGTTATCATATGAGCAACCTTTAAGGAGATATTCAAGAAAAATGGCGATATCAGTTATTTCAGGCACGTGCAGTACGAACTTTGGCGTTGGATTACTCGCAAACTATACAAGCGAGGACGATGACTAAGGGCTTATTCTAAAGGTAATCACAAGCACTATAAGTTTGGTAATCGGCATTAACCCACCCAAATTAATATCTTACGAGTTAATCGCAAAAAACTGCATTCAACCTCAACCACCCGAACAAGTTCGAACTTTGAGCGGCCATAACTGTGAGCCAAATTAACTTACAGACCTCGTTAAGGGCTCATTTTGTAGATAATTTTATTCTCTAATGACTTTGTATTGATCATTTTCAGCTATCATTGCACACAACCGAGTTATTTGGTATAAACGACCTCTACCTCTTTTTAAAGATGGCGGCTTTTCCCATCACACTTCGACCCCACAAACTTGGTTTAAACATTGTCAGATGTACCCGAACAAATTCCAAGAAAAAAAAATTTTGTACATCATGAAATGCAATTTGATTTACTAATTGCACTGGACTAAAATCAATAAAAATAATTTTATACAGAAATGTTTATCTGCTCTAGCAAACATAAGGAATCACGATATACGAGTATACTACTAGTCCATCATTTCTATTCGGTCAATATATATAATAAGTTTAGTTCAATAGAAGATAACCATATGACAAAGTTCATAAAGGATACAATCAGGGGCGGCGCTTTCATAGGTGCGAATGGTGCACTTGCTCCCGGCGCAATTTTTGGGGGGCGTAATTTCAGAAAAATTAAGATTTAAAAAAAAATTTTAAACTTTGAAAAAAAAAAAAATGAAAAGTATTCTCACTGGGTCAAGAAATTACACCAATTTATCTAATATCTTTTCCTGTAAGTTCTCATGCAAGTAAAACCGGGAAACTTCTCCTGGTGTAAGAAGTTTCCAGGGATTTTATCTTCGAGATTTTTATAAAATTTTACTCAAGAAATGTCACTCGAAATTTTACTCAAAAAGTAAAGGCGAGACCTTCGTCTTCGAGAATTAGAAGCAAAAATTCGGGAAAAAATCGTCCAAGCGAGAGAAAAATCTCTCATTTATTTACGCTACGCCGGAACACTTATTGAAAATTCTGTAAAAAGCACTATAGCCACTCACACAAAGGAAAAATTATTCCGATGGCTCTGAATTGCGTATTGCGGGTTACCTTGATTGATATAAACTTCTTGGTAATGTTGCTGAACTTTTAAATTCTGAATTATCAAAAGAGTTAAATGAACAAAATGAAGAGAACAACATTCCTCGTGGCGAGAATTCCTCTTTAATTGCTCTTTTTTGTTTGTTCCTTTACTGTCTAACAAATTAAGTGGCCGGACAACCAGCAAAAATTATCTGTAATCCTCCATTCCCTTTAGAAATTCGATGACAAGTCGCATGAATTTTCACAAGAGGCCACTTTTCCAACGAATGAATCGTTAGAATGCTTTAGCTTGTTGTTGTTCATTTTTAGATAATTCCTCCTTTCTGCTACACCTTTTCTTTTCTTTTCTTAGCAAAGCGGAGACAAAAACCAGCTGCTGTTGATTCCAAAATGCAGTGAAAGAATTCAAAAGTTCAAAAAATTGGCCCACCCCTTCGTCCTCTCCCACACTTTTCTCCGCTAACGACGCTTTCAGCAGATTTTGGTTGGTTTGATGTTGACCCATGTGAAAGTTCCTATATTATGTAATATTTTTTTATGTTATACGCATTATTATGGTGCAATCTTATATTTACGCAAACTATGAAAATTATTTCTCCCATCCAGGGAGTTTTTGTGTCTTTACCCATCACTGCGTTCAGAAATAAACAGCTCATGGGGCGCAATATGGCATAGTGCACCGGGCGCAAAAAACCTAAGCGCCGGCCCTGGATACAATAGTACGGTTCAGAGGCGCTAATGCGTCTGTTGTATCCTAATCTTAATCTTATTAAAACTAGCTGGGACCCGGTACACCTAGCTGCACCCATAAGCGAATAGAAGCCAATAAAAACCATCCATCGAGTTGGTATTTTTCGAGAAATGAATTTTACACATATGAAGTGCCTCAGAGAACGGATACATAGAACTATAGACGGCCGCCATGGATCTAACGGTATATTGAGTACCTACTATATTGGTTATTGTATTTCATTTTAGTTTCAATAGCGTCATGGTCTACCTATTGTTTGACGGCTGCGTAAATTTGATAACGTCATTAAATGGAATGATTCAATTTAATGACAACTTTACATTTACGAAGCTGTCAAACAATAGGCAGGCCATGAAGTATTGAAACTAATCTGAAGTAAAAATTCCCAAAATTAACAATATTTTAGATTTTTCAGCTGTTCCTTTTAGTTGAGAGTATAAAAAATATCCTACGATCTATTCTCAGACCTACCAAATATACACAAAAAATTTCATAAAAATCGGTCAACCTGTTGCGGAGGAGTTCGATAGTAAACACTGTGACTCGAGCATTTTATATATTTAGACTACGTGACACGATGTTTTTACATGCTAATTTCCAAAACCGCCCAAGCGATTTAAATGAAAATTTGGGAATGTTTAGTTTTGGTCCAGATAAGTGGAGCTGTAGAAAAATATGGAAAACGCATTCCAGCTTAATGAAAAATGAACTTATAGTACCAAAAGAATGAATCAATTGTCTATTTTCGGTTGGTTTGTGATTCTTCGTATCTCGCATTGTGTCTTTGGAGGCATTAGAACGATGCAAAATCTACGAAACAAACAAAACCGGTTTGATGGCACTATTATTCTTTTCGAAGATGATTTTCGCCATGTTAAACGCCAGCCGATAAATTTAATGTATGTTTGAAGTCTTCTGTTTTGTGGAAGTACGTCGACACTCAAATTAAGTATAAACATACGTGTTGAATTGCAGAACGACCAATCTGGAGAAGTATTTTCTAAACATTTGCTTGACATTGGCAATGGTAAACCCACGTTGACATTTCAACTAGTTGCATAACATTCCCTGTCGGTTTTTGCCAGTTCACCGAGGTAAGCGAATCACTTGAGAACGGCTGGACCGATTTGGTTATTTTTTTTACAAAAGTATTTGTAATAGTTCGAATAAGGTTTTTAGGGAAAGAAACATTGGAAAAGTTTACCGAAAAATGGAAAATTCAGGAAAAACTGAAAGTACTTTTTACATGGGATTTTTGTACGAACTGGAGACCATAACTCACGATTCGAACGATATATTTGTTTAATTCTGTTTAGCTTTTCCAAAAAATAAAATAAAGCTTATACAGAGGCTCTGTCCGTCTGCCTGTCTGTCCGTCTGTGACCTTCTTTCATCTCTGAAAGTACTGTCGCTACAGACTTGGGTCATATCTCAAATTGTAGCTCTTGATCAAGAGACCTAAAACGGAGAAAATGGTCTGGAAATTTAAACCGGAAGTATATACATATAACGATAAAAAAGAGATTTCTAATAAGGTACATATATCGGTAGCCTAGAGCTAAGGCGCTGGAATCCTATCTCGCGGATACCAATCCTCGGCCGCGCAATGGTGAAATATAATTTTTTTTTACTTCGGTGGAACATGTTTTGAATCTATCACTAAATTATATTATTTAATAATGATACTCAGGAGAACATAAACATTTACTTAATTAAAATTGAAAAAATATCATTTTCTTGATTTTTTATGGTCATCCAGTCTGAAGTGTTATTCAACAGAAAGAATACCATGAAAAACCGTAATTAGTGGGTAGTCTCTAGGCACAACATCCCACTAGTTTTGTTATGCTCCCGCGATATAAATAACACAATTTAATGTTTTCATTTGACACAAAATCTGGAAATTATGGAAAAAAATCTGGAAAAACACATTCAACACATTCAGGTCCCAACCACAACAGACTAAATTATCCCAAAATTGGAGTTCAGCAAGAAGTTCAAAGGCAAAATTCCAAGAAGATGGGAGTGTAAAAGTTGACACGATTTAGTAGATTTGGACGCGTAATCTTCAGAGACGGTTTAAGGATGAACGGCAGAGTGGGGGTGGAGTCTTCACTGAATAATGCGAAAAATTCCAGCAGAAAATCTATCAACTAACGAAGACATAGTGTTGGGTAGGACACGATTATAAAATGAGTTTGTAAGAGGAGCCTCTTTTTCCTTTTCAACCAGTTCAATGTCTCACTTCAAATGAGGCGGGGTGCCATAGTATTGCTAGCACGTTACGCAGTGAATGGCTCAAATGTTGCGTTGCGGGTAGATCTATTGCGTTTGCGAAAGAGGGGATACGATAAATGATGAATGAATGAATGGGAATATTAATTATCGTGCCTATGAATGTTAGTTACAAAAATATTCTTTAAAATTTTTGTTAACTGTATAAGGAAAAACATATTTACAGATTTAAAATGAAACTAACTAAAATTGAAAATAAAACGAAAATATTTTATTTGTTATAGATGGAGATTTAAAAATAAAAATTTACCTCCCTTGAAAAATGTAAGAAATATCTCTCCAACTTCACTCCCTCAAAAAATTTAAGAATTGTCTCTTTAGTATAAAATTTCACTCCCTCAAAAATGTAAGAGATTTCTCTCCAGTTCGTATTTACAATCTCACCACGGCTCGGTTTAAATTGAATATTTTACTGAGGCAAAAACAGTAAGAAAATATCTGCAGTTCGTGTTTACAATCTGACCTCGCCGCAATTCGAATTGGATATTTTACTATCGCAAAAGAAATAAGAAAATGTTGTTCCAGTTCGTGTTTACAATCTGACCTCGCCGCAGTTCGGATTGGATATTTTGCTGCCGCAAAAGAAATAAGAAATGTCTCTCCACTTCGTAATTTACAATCGCACGATACACGCTCATATCCCAGCAGTACATAATTTTTGAACCGGGACATTTAAAAAAGTTGAGGCCTCAGTACAATTTGCTATCGTGTACGGGACAAATGAACTGCCTCTTGTAAGTCTGACTCAACTCTAAAAGACAACTCTACAAGAGAGAATAGAGCGGAAGTAACAGACAGCCAAACTCCTCATCTCCACCCTGATTGGATCAAAGCTATTCAAAAAATATTGAGATTCGCTCGAACGCATAAGCCGGAATGTCAGCATCATCCTACTGTAGGTTCCAGTTTATAGAAATATACAAGGAAATGAAAGAGCTGATGAATTATCAAGGGAGGGTTCAAACATGGGTGTCTATTCAGCAGAAGAGGTAGACCTCCTTGTCAAAACAGTTTAAAGATATATTTAGCTATACTTTCTAGCCTTGACCAATACAAGAACGAAGGATTAACAGTATGCAGTAAGGGCAAAAGAACATGGCCGTCCAACAAAAACAAAACTGATAACCTCCTAAACCTATCCCGCACGAACCCAAGCATGAAGTCTTCAGGCATGGTGATAACGCAATGCCAATAATGCTCCACAAGACGCATGACATTGTTGGCCCATAGTTTTGTCAACATACAAGAACTGCCGACACTACATCTATGAGGCTCACTCTTGAAGGGGGGCGAGACTGATCTCCATTCCGTAGGTAGATAAATGTGTGGGAAACGGCGAAGGACTATGGGCCAATATGCTTGTGGTGCTAGAACACATATTCTTCACATCCATCCGACGTATTGGTGACGTTTCAAGTGGTCTGTGTTTTTCAGTTCCTGGGTCATTTAACCTTGTAAGCGCGCTAATTCAAGTCCTTTGTCAAAATTCTCTGCAAAGAGCTCTGTGAAATGTGCAGTCGACAGAGGCTCACTCAAATAGTTGCAAGTTTTCGATGCAACAAACTGTACGAAAACGCACTGCTGCTGTGACATTTACCGTCGATCCGGTTGTGTCGAATTTATGCACGAAAATATCATATAGTACACGAGGAAATTCCATTTTCCTAATTGGCTGTTGTTGGTAACTTCTTTATGCTGGACTTGGGCCTTTTCGAAGCTTCACATAGGGGCTATGATCGTTTTCTTGAATATGACAGACTGAGCTTAACGTTCCTCCAATCGTCATATGCTTAGGTAAAAAATTTTCATGAGTGCGATTACAGCTTCAATTTTGTCCTCGTCCTCGCTTTTACCTACCTACCTACTCCGCATACCGATCTAAAAAACAGCTATATAAATCAAATACCTCTTGCAAACCAACTTATTCGATTTCCAATATCCATATCAAAAGACATCCCTGCATTCATCGTTATGCTTGCGCACTTAAATCCATAAAACCTAAAGCAATTGAACTCTTGGTGCACCCAATAACCGCACCATAGTAATTCAAAGTAAGTAGAAAGAAACGGTTGAGTCAATCGAAATGAAATTGATCCGTTGCCCTTGTGCCAGTGTCAGTAGTTGTGCTAAGGTCCTTGCAACTCAAAATTCATAGCATGACCCGGATACACTCGACTAAATTTATGAAACAAGGAGCAAAACACTCAACATCGGAAATGACTCCTTCTATTCTGCTTCACAATTCGAGACTGAAAATAATGAACATGGGAAGTTCCTCATTTGTCAATAAATTCAACAAGCTAAGAGACATCATCCCAGGACGAAGGGATCCTGCTACTCATCTATGCCAGAATTTACGAGCGTTTTTATGAGAAACGAGCGAACAACTTTGGGCTATCAAGACACGACACTGCAAATATTTGCGATGAATTTTAATCGAACGGAGGTCATATTCATTCCTTGTCCTTTTCTTATGGCATAGTGGAATGTAATTACATATTTAGTGGTGGGGATCAAGTAGATATGAAAGGAAGGAAGGACGATGCTGTAAGCCCTCTTTCTACAGTCGTAGTTACATGACACACATGAATAAGTGAGCCTGCAAGGAAAAGTTCTATTTAAGGAAACTATTCATTGCCCCTAACATTTTTAGTACCCGGCAGCCATTAACTTGTTAGGTTGAGGTTGTAAGTACGGTAGAAGGCTCTAGTATATCTAGGGAGTGGAGTGCCGCACAACTATAATATCTCCTGTCGCCTGACTAACCACATGAAATGCAAATTTAGAAGCAATTGCACTGGCGAAATTAAAAAATTCCTTGACAGCTTTTAGGTTGACCGAACCTTTTTCAATGTGTGTTGTTTTTTCGTTTCACCCCTGGGTTAGCTCAACTGTTGGCGTGCGTGGTGGTGGGTGTTGGTGGGTAGTAAGCAAAAGGTTGAATATGTCAGTATTTGCAACTCAAAGTTAATCGATGAAATATTTCACGAAAAGATGAAATATTCCAATTGCAAAATGTATGAGGAATTATTTTGCAATTCCTTTCTGTAAAGGCTCGAAAGAATTTGATAAAAAATTTGGGCTCTTTCAGGGCTTTATCATAAAAAATTCGGGATTTATAACAGGCTTAACGTACGTATGTATACATATATTGCAATGCCACTATAGATGGAAATATTATTAATAAAGGACTACTTTTATCCAAATATTTTTACCATGTTGAAACAACAACCAATCTAAAGTATGAGAATTTTCAGATATTATATTGCTAATTATGAACTCTGACATATTATCCTGACGGTTTCATTCCGGAAAAAATAGTATAAGCCAATGGTTAATATAGGGTAGGCCGCCTTCTCCACGTGGAGTTACTAGTCATACACCATGTTTTAATTTCTCACTCTCGACAACTGTACAGGCGCAACGCTGCGGACTTATTATTCCGATTTATGGGGGTACACTCGCCCGCTAATGACCGTGATTAATTGGTCTGACCCTGTGGTACGCTAATTGCCGTGATCAACTAATGGGTCAAGGCGTAATTTGGTTCCCAGGCTCAACCGCCTCAACACCCACTAGTATAACGCATAGAGAAGAGGGCTTAGGAGCTTCATTCTATAACTTCTTTTTCAGTCAATCTTAGTTTTTGTAGTTCAACTATAAGTATACAATATCATTTAAGCTCATATATCATGCCTGCCATTGCTGCTGGTCTATATAATGCTCTGACATTTCATGTGGGGAATTTTATTGCCTCATTCCTTAAATGATTAGTTCTGTGAGTTCTTTACCGAAAATCCTGACTGTTATGTATATTACACCAATATTTTTTCACAGGATCAATTGTTCTATTCCTCCATAAAATTCTTTGATGTGTTGCGTCTTCATCATCTACCTTTATCTGGCGATACATTTTTTCTATGCCGCAAGGCATTGCGATTGTAGTTTGTATGCTCGGTCCAGTGCTGAATATGTTATTTAACGATAAAGTACTCTTTCTAGACACATAGTACTGCTGAAGCACTCTTTCTAGACACGTCAAATACAACTCGTATCTTTTGCATAGTATTTTCCTTTAAAACAGCAGCAAGTAATAGCTTCTATAATATATTATTTCATCCTTTTGTCGATATTGTTACCTTTGGCAGCATTGCAGTATGATGCAGTATGAGCTAAACGCTGGTAGTCATTACACCATTGTTCGTACTCTTGTTTTAGGTAAGTATTGTGAAGCAGTCGTTTTTCCAAACTGACTAAACTAGCAAATGCCGTTCTAATGATGTCCTGTGTAGGTCACTGAAAAATGGCATTCTTACTATACAACGTTCGTATTCCAGCCTGGTGTGCCTTATGATTCTTCACAAATTTCTTCGTCTTTTACCAGAGTACGCTTGTGATGTGTCTCTTTTATGTCCCAAAGTTGTTGGAGAAGTCGGCTAAGATTGTTATTAAACTCTTTTCTTTACTTTCACTTCGGAGCATCAAATCTTGTAACGTTAATTTAACCGCCTTTTACTCAATGCAAATGGATGAAACTTTGCAGGCATACATATTCCCGATGACAATACACGAATATGACATTTTGTTACATTTTTTGTTGTTGATTTTGTTGTTGAGTAACAAAAAACGATTTTTAATAAAAAATGCTTGGAATTATTCGTTTTACTCAATGTAGAGTCTTAAAATTCACTTCCCTTCAATAAAAATTGGTAAAAATTAACAGACATGTGTATTTCCGACGAAAACACACGAAAATGATAGTTCCAAATTAAAAATGGCGGCCAAAAAAATATGATGGATTACATTTTTCTTTACAAGCCACTCGTTCGATATGGGTATCAAATGAAAGGTTATAACAAGTTGAATACAATTAGCGTCATCCTAAATTCAAAATGGCGGTAGAAAAATGGCGGCATAAAAGTGGCGGCCAACACAAAACAGAGGATAAATTTTTCTTTACAACGCGCTCGGCATGGGTATCAAATGGAAGGGAGTGACAATTAGAATACTGTTGTCTCTGTCCCGTCATTTCAATTCAAAATGGCGGCCAACACAAAATGGCGGTTTACCCTTTTATTTACTTCGCTCTCGGTATGGATATCAAATGAAAGTGTATTAAAGTGAGTAAGAAAGTAAACTGTATGACGTCGTTTTAAATCAAATATGGCGTTCACTAAAAAATGGCGGAAGACATAACATAGCTACCAATAGCAAATAAAAATATGATTTAAAAAGATACAAAAAAATATGTTTCCAGTTTTTAGTTTTTATTGCTCCAGCCAGTATACGCGAGCACACTACCTTTCAAAATGTAAAAAAAAAAAACGTAGAGCGCTATTAGATTTTTGAGGGGTCATCAAATTGTGCATTTTTGGGCTGCACTTGAGAACTGTTGTAAAGAAACAAATACAAAACATGTAAAAAAGTTTCCTTATTTAACATGATAATCTAATTAAAAGTTTGGAAATTGTAATGTATTAATTAACGCTATTCGTTACTAAAAAGTAAAAAAAAAAAAAAAAAAAAATTTTAAGAAACTCTTTTCTTTACCTTAATATATTGATCAGTTGTGAACACAAAATTAATATAAATACTAAAAAAATCGACTAAAAGGTAAAAAATAAGAAGATTTTAAACAATATAAACTTTTAAATCAAAATGGAAAAAATCTCACACATTCCTTAAAGAAAAGCGTGGGGCGCCCATACCAACCTGAACTTAAA
This sequence comes from Thereva unica, assembly GCA_949987705.1. NCBI lineage: Eukaryota > Metazoa > Arthropoda > Insecta > Diptera > Therevidae > Thereva > Thereva unica. The sequence continues at coordinate 81,601,925 of OX465284.1, read as the reverse complement.
AAAACATGACTGCCGTGAGTACATTTTAACATTTCAGACAGCTACGAATTTTCACTAATTGAGCATTTTGTTTCATAAAAACGCACCCCACGCTTTTCTTTAAGGAATGTGTGAGATTTTTTCCATTTTGATTTAAAAGTTTATATTGTTTAAAATCTTCTTATTTTTTACCTTTTAGTCGATTTTTTTAGTATTTATATTAATTTTGTGTTCACAACTGATCAATATATTAAGGTAAAGAAAAGAGTTTCTTAAAAAAATTTTTTTATTTTTTTTATTTTTAGCTGTTGTCGTGAACCTTTTCATACCGTTGCCTTCCATTTTCCGATCGGCTGCTTCTCCCCAAGTCAACCCAAGATTGTATTTTGGGCAACTGTTTTCCCATTATGTCATTTTATTAGATCTTCACGAATCAAACTAAGATGGCCCTAACATGTTGTGCAAATCTCTAAAGAAAGAAAGCTAGCCAGAAACTTAAATATTAGGTCAACTGGATGAAGAAGCGTAAGAAGTATAGCCGGCGGGTTATATAGGTATAGTGGGTAGTAGTAATAGAGTTACCCTTCTAGCTTAAAAGGTGCACTTCTCAGCAGGGCTGAGAAACATTTACCATTGCAGTCGTGGCTCAGCTGAGACATGCAAACATAAAATATTAAATAACATATAAGATAACAAAACATCAAACAGAGAAGCATGCAAAAAAAAGGGAGTGGGGCAGGAAGTCACGCCACATTGACAAGAGTCCTTTTAAGGATAGCTTCACTACTTAGCAGCCTAAACACACTTCTATTTTTGTTGGTATTTATGAGCATGCCGGTTAATCAGTTCGAACATGCCATAATTAGTATTAGAGGAATAAATGTGCAGGAGAGGGTCACCTCTCAGGTTGCAGTTATTCACTCTTAAAGACGTGCAGCTTCTTAAGAAACCTGAGTCCATCTTATCATTCATCAGCCGATGAACGAATATAACGTCAGCGACCTCGCGACGCTTATGGAGAGAGCTTAAGTTGAGTACTTCTTACTTGAGTACTACTTCCCAAGTTCCCTTGTTGTGGAAAAAGGCCATAGTGATCCCTTTACCGAAAAAATCTTCTCCTGCAGATATCTCAGATTTCCGTCCCATTAGCATTCTTCCTTTCCTTGCAAAAGCCTTTGAGAAAATTCTTTACATCCAAGTCCTGTGCTACCTTGAATCTAATAGCTTTATTTCGAAATATCAATCTGGTTTCCGTAAAAATCATAGTTGTGAAACCGCTATACTAAAGGTAACAACTGACATTCGTTCTGCGCTTGATAAAGGCGACGTTGCAATATTAGTGCTTCTTGATTTCTCGAAAGCCTTTGACTCGGTGGTGCATGCGATATTACTTTCCAAACTAAGTCAGCCCTATCATTTCTCTTCGTCTGCTACACGGCTTTTCTCCTCCTTGCTATCTAACCGTTTTCAGTGTGTTCGTCATAATAATGTTATCTCCTCTTTTCTACAGGTGCCTTCTGGTGCCTTCCACCTGAGAAGGTCAGATCATATATCATCTGTTCGGAATTCACTAATAGGCTGTGACCTCTTTTGTTTTATCGATATTATGGCGCTAGCTCTTCTACATAAAGTATTTTATGCTAAAAGCCCTTCTTACCTTTCCGACTTCCTTACACCCTTGCAAACCTTGAGATCACTCAAATTCCTTATTCCATCTCATTTGTCTCGAATTGGTAGTCGTTCCTTTTTTGTGCACGCGATTAGACTCTGGAATGATCTTCCCCCTTCTTTACAAAGAATTAGCACAGTCACCGTTTTCAGGAAACAAGTTTCTCTTCTTCTATCCACCTCTTCTCTCTAGCTCTCTCTTTCCTTTACTACTTAGCTTTCTCTTTCCTCTTCTTCTTTCTAATAGCCATAACTCTAGTATGCTTAGTTTGTAAGCTTAGGTTAGTTATTTTTGTTTTTGCCTTATTTCATTTAAAATTATTACTGTACTCTAAAAGATGTAAGTCTTGTGTACCTCCGTTTACTTATGTACAAATAAATAAATAAAAATAAATAAATAAATAAATAAACACAAATAATTTAAGTCTGCTCTTATAAGGCGTAAGAATAAGTGGGTCATCGCACGGTAGGTGGCTGAGTGCAAACCGGACGAACTTCCTTTGAACGGAATCGATTCTACCAACATGGGAGGAGTAGTAAGGAGACCATACCTGGGGGGCGTATTCAAGCAAAGGCCTAGCCGTACAAGTGCTGAGTTATGAGAGGGTTGTTGAATTCCTTTGACTATCTTTTTATAAATCCCACGACTGAATTGCCCTTGGAGGAGATATAATTGATGTGGGTGGAGAAATTCAACTTACTTTCTAACCTAACTCCTAGATCGATTACAGATTTAGCACGGGAGACTGTTGCCAAGAAAAGTATAGTCATAAGTTATAACACCACGTTCCCTACAAAAAGTCATGATCTCACATTTACTAATATTAAGGACCAGGTTGTTGTTGAACACCAAGAATAGAAGGTGTTTAGGTCTGCTTGCAGAAGTGTGTAATCCTCTATACTCCTTATGTGGCGATACAGTTTGATGTCATCAGCGTAAATAAGGATTTTACAGTGCCTTAGCAGGGTAACAATATCGTCAATTGATAGAATAAAAAGAAGAGGGCCAAGATGACTGCCTTGCGGGATACCAGAGGACGCTTCGATGTTTTTAGATTTGACTCCTCGGAATAGAACCTGGTAGGTTCTGTCGGCTAGGTACGACTGGAACCATACTATAAGGAAAGCCTAATTTCTCCCACCCACCCGGAAAATTCCCGGGGTAAAATACCCACCCGGAATTTTAGAGTAACTGAGCGTGTGATATGAACAACGTCTCTGGTTTCGGCCTATCACACAATTAAAGAAGACTTGCTCTGCGTTTTTCTGGATGCCTAGTCATCAGTCCTAGTCACAGTGCAGAGCCTTCGTGCCCCAAACGAGAGACGTATTATCCATATCCTTGATTTCCAATCAAGAACAGCGTGATATCGTAAATTACTTCCCCACACTCCCTCGTAACCCATCTACGTCATTTGCTGCCTTTACTATACAGATTCGCAGCGCGTCAGCTGCTGCACTGAATTTGTCTTCCCTCTAACATATTCTGGTTCTTAGTGACGCATGCCTTCTCTCGCCATAATTCCCATGCGCGCCGCATCGTTGGTTATGGTCCTCTATGCACAGCACGCGCGAGGGACGCTTAACCTGGATACAGGTACATACTGATTACTGATATAATAGAAGTGCATGCATTCAAATGCAAACTGACAAATAGTTACGTAAACTTCTACTTTCAACGCAACTTTTCCGCATTGCCGTATTCGCTATCGTCTCAAATACCCAAACACACAGCACACCCAACAGATACATGCACTCATCGCTTATATTTTTGGTTATTTGTAAACGACTAGACGGAATCCAAGCATGCAAATGATTGTCAGCGAAAATTCGTCGCATACACCGCACGCACGTATCTTTTCCAATTGGTATGCGGTCCTCCATTTTGTTAGCCCTTTTGCTCAAGGCTGCTGGCCATACTGGAACTGCGTAAAGCTAGACTTAAGGCCCCCATACACGGTCCAATTGGTTGTACAGCGAAGTGCGGTTGTACAACCAAAACTATCGATTGTGGGCCGGTCGGCCGATCAAAATACATTGCGCTTATAGGTTTGATGAAAATCTGGTTGTACAGCCAATTTGACCGTGTATGGGGGCCTTTAGTCATCAAGAGGCGACGGATCGGTTGGAACCTCCACTTTAGACAGCGTTCTTGGAAATGCTACACAAATAGCAGAAGGTTTATCCGCCATGCCCTCAGAGTGTGTTATAAAATTAAGCTCTGGTTGTTCATCCCTCTCAGGTGCCTTACGGCAAGCTGTAAGCCAATGATCTGTTTCATATCTTGATTCTTACGGATACTTGTTCACCGTTAGTTTTGTGTTCAGCAAACGGCAGGCCAGCGCTTTCAGGGCGCACTTTAATATCCCAGCTAGCTTCGTTCGCACATAGTTCGATCTCATCGAGGCATTACATCATTACACATTGTGACCCACAGGAGATGTCCCAGAACACCACATGTTGTTCTGTACACCATCGACCTCTGATTCACAATGAAGTGACCAACATTCTTTCCCTTTTAGCAAAAGCTGTTACCAAATTACAGTTTCGAAGTAGGACAGATGTTTGTCTGACGACTACCCACCGGGGTCCAACACGATCCGCCGACCCTGGTAGGAAGAGCAAGAAGTATATAGGTGGAAAAAGGTGTAGAAGATATTTCAAAAATTACCCCAAACGTAGAGACAATTAGAAGAAGAGCCAGACAAAAAGTTCCGAGTCCTGAAGGGAATTTAGCGGCATGAAGGAAGAGGGATAATAAAAATCTGTATAATTTTCAGTAATAAAAAAGGGATTAGGAACAGTGATTGTTTAGTGGCATTATCACGTCCGCAAATAGCAAATGTGATAAACGAATGACTATTAGGTTGAAAGTGCGCGAGTCCCTGAATTAATCTTAGCTAACCCTAATCACTTTCTAAACCTAATTCCCAACACCAAGCTATAAACGTATTTTATTTTCTAAATTGGGCACAATATAGAACTTCCAGTCACGCTAGAAATGTCGCCTTCGAAACTTTTACTGCCAATCCTCCAACCACTTTGAAACATGCAACAATCCCCAATGCTCGTATTAAAATTTAAGTAATGACAAGCCGAAAGGATGTTTACCCACAAAAGGGACTCGGGAATTATAGACTCATAACTTATACATGCGCTGCCTTCAGAGGGAGCACGAAGTCGTAAACCAGCTGCTTTCAGCAGAACCTACTTCAATGCAACCGGGAATATGTATTTTGCAATGCGAATACTGTCGACAGTTTGTTCGCTGTTGTTGGCAAGGCTCCAATCCCTAAAAGCATGCCAAATTGTGGCCCATTTCAGGGCATTCCCGGGGATTCAATTTATTAGTGGAAAATATTAGTTTAAATTTAACAATTTATGTGGGCACTGTTTACAACCCCTTCATTAAATTGAGAGACAAAAGACGAATTTAGATTGGAAATTATTCAAGGATAACAGAAGGACCCGAACGAGACGGCACAAGGACCCCGACGATATTTTGCACTATAAAATTAAGCTTAAGTCACCCAGAAATTACTTGGCGTTGTTTTAGTTAATCGTAAATCCTTTTAAGGGGGTGTATATCTTCATAAATTCAATTTAACTCTGCCTCCGGGGATGGGGGCGACAACTTCGCAGGGCCAGTTCTGGCAAGACGAGAAGTTTCCTTTAACAAGTTCCCTGCACGCGAATTTTCAGTATAATATTTATGTCAGCCGGTCTTGGTCCTGGCGGGTGCATGAAACAATTTTATTGCCGTCGGGGTGTACCCACGGGCAGGACCCGGTTCTAGAGGATGATTATAATAGTAAGCTTGTCTTAAATTACAGCATTTTTTTTTGTTAGTGTCGACAACAAGCGCAGTTTATGCGTCCCAGGTGCTAATAATCGTTTCACCTTTAGGACCGGTAATAGCGGTGCCATGTCTTATACAACAGTCTTAATGACAGGATGGGTATGTTTTATGAGACAGGACAACGTCGTGTGCACGTGGAGAAAAATCTGAAATTTTCAAATTATCCTTTATGTTGCTAAACATTTGAATGCTGAAAATGTTCACAAGGTTTGCCATAACCACATACTCTTGGGATTCGCTTTTGGAGCATGGAAAAGAAAATCCGATTTATGTAAAGTTGTGTCGCAATGGTCTAAATTGTCATTGCATTGTGGCAGTTTATTTTTATGCTTAGAATATTGAACGGTGTTTATTTGGGGTTGTTAAAGTTAAAGACTGTCTCTATCGTCCCACATTAAGCAATAATCCGGCAAGTGCTTGTGGCACGAAAAAGGTAGACAGGTAATTTATTTGTTGTATCACACATTATGAAATTTCATATCAACGACGAACAGTGAAGGCGTTATTAACTTTTATTTGCTGGCGTTTTTCTAATAATCATTGGCAGGAATCACCTCCGAAAAATGTGTGGTTTGACCGAGTTTGTGAGGAGGCGATAAGCAGAGAAATAATGTAAGAAGAACCAAACTTGAGGAGCGAATGAAACCTACAGCGAAAAGAGAAATGAGAAAAAGGTCTACAAAATGAAAAACCTAGAAACAATTGAAGAGTCGACAAGTTTTTTTAAAGATTCCGAAAGGACAAAAACCGAATCCCCGAACTCCAGGTATATAAAGACGATAGCCATGTCCAAGAACCGGAGATGGGTGCACAATTGAAATATCGACATGTCGACGTTCTATACAGTTGGCTATATCGGGTGGTACAGTTTGTCGGATTTCGATCTGCACCTATACCCCTAAAAAATCCAGTTGGTCGAACAGTTCAATCTTGATGATCCGGCATTGCTGCCGAACTGTCCTAATTTTTTTGGAATATTTAATGATGAACAGGGCGCATTTTCATTTGATCGAAGAGACTATTGCTATTGGTATACACTTAATTCTAAGGAACTGGATTAAGAGCTTTCTTTCAGGCCGTTCAATCAAGGTAGTATTGGACGGCGTCGAATCCAACCCACATGTCGGCCGGAGTTCCCCAGGGGTCAATTCTCTCACCCGCACTTTTTCTAATCTTCATTAATGATGTGCTCTCAATCCCCTCCAACCCACTTCACTGCTTCGCTGATAACGGTACTCTGAATTTCTCTTACTCCTTCGACAATATAAGACAGGCACGTGCCAGACCTTGTCTTTACCACCGTCAACTGATGTCGACTCCGATCAACCGGGATATCGAATCGATTCTTCATTGGGGCGAAATGAACCGCGTCGAATTCAATGCCATAAAAACGAAGTACTGTCTGATCTCCAACAAAAATTGTACCGACCTTCCTCCTATCTCAGTGGATAAAGAGAATCTAACGGCTTACTCAACTCTCAACATCCTAGGGGTAACTTTAACGGAGCATCTGTGATGGAATGATCACATATTCTAAATCGCCAAACAAGCCTCCCAATGCCTTGGATTTCTTTCCTCCTCCAGCCAGCCGCATTGGCTACAATATACAAATCCTACATTCGGCCGCGCCTCGAATACAACTCGTATATCTGGGCAGGCGCCCCAAAAACCACCTTGGCTTGTCTCGACAAGGTGCAAAATCGTGCCCTCAAACTCATTGGTGATGGCCCCTTTCGTGCCTCCATAGACACCTTAAGCCACCGTAGGAATGTAGCAGCCCTCTCCATACCTTATCGCTATTAGCATGGCGACTGTTCCACTGAAATTCAGGACCTCCTGCCTGCACGGCAATACTTTTCCCGCAACACAAGACTAGCCCGCTCGGCTCACCCTCATACCCTACAGCCCCCTCGTTCACGCACAATACGGTTTAGAAGTTCGTTTATGAATAGAACAACTCGACTGTCGAATAATCTCCCGCAGTCAGTATTTCCGAACTCGTACAACACCTTAGAGTTCAAACGTGAGGTTCATCGTCATTTTCTTCTACACCCTCCAGACCCCCTCTAACCTTTCCTATTCTCCTCTATTCTTCAAACCAAGCTTACTACTAGACATTGCACCATGAACTGAAGACATGACGGACTGGTAGTACAAAGGGTTACACCTAAGCTTGGTTTTTTCATATATAAAAAAAAGACGAAACTGCAGATTTTGAGGTACCTGTAATTGGTAAAATCTCCACCAACGTCCATTTCACCCACTTTGTGTTACTGTTTAGGTCCACGTTTTTTCGAAAATAATACAGGTGCAAGCGATGATCGACGGGAATAGCTAATAATTATTCAAAACTTCTTCTTTTCACTTATGGCAGCAATGGTTTTAGGAAATTGGAGCTTCTGCTTACGCCCCTCGTGAGACAATGAGATTGTTGCAAAGGCAATGTCCAGAACGTGTTAACCCAAAACAATACGATTTGAAATAATCACCGCGGTCGACCGATCTTTCGACTTTGGACTGTTTTGTGTGGGTTAGGTACTTGAAAGAGAAGGCGTAGGTACATCAACAAACCCCGAACTTTAGAGAAGTTGAGCAGTTGAGCTATGTGGAATGTGCTTTCTTTTTTTTCTGTTATTTTAACAAAAGAGCGGAAGGAACGAACGAACGAACCAACCAACTTATCTGTTTCAGCCTTTAGTCTCGTTATTAAATAGCCGCCCCTCGTGTATACTGACCACAAACCATTGATTCGTACCCTTGGCAACAAAACTAAACGATTCCTTAGACAGACCAGACATTTGGGTCTAATTTTTTAGTTTTCAACAGTCATCAGACATGTGTCGCGCAAAGAAAACGCTCTCGCAGACTACTTATCACAAGCGACAACATTGACCCTTGACCTGCCTATACTAGCTCAGGTTCAACTAGGTGACACCGAATTGAAATCTCTACAAAGACCGTCACTGAATTCGTCCCACTATTCGGCGTACTCCTTGAGATTACAACTGAGCAAGGCACGTAGTTCGGGGCCTCGGTAGTCTAGAGGTAAGGCGCCTGACTGTTATCCCCAGAGGTCCTGGGTTCGAATCCCGGCGGCGCCACGGTCCTTCGTCTTTCCCACCTAACTTTCCTTCTTTCTTCTTCCCTCTTTACATTCCTGATTCCCCTGTCATAGCCTTCCCTAGTCCTTCCCCGCTCCACCAAGCGCATGCCATAGGTTGGTTGATGAGATTCAACTCGTTTCAGGAGGCATAACACTCCAGCGAGTTGTTCTCGACGCCCCGATGTCAGAGTCGCGAAATGGTTGTGAGTAGGTGGAATAAAAAATATCGCGGCTAGGTTGTGACAGTTACTTCCTTCTCTTCTCTCTATCTTCCGGCTAGAGCTACTGTTCGACATTCACTCTATACGAAAAATAGATTGTCGACAGTACAAAGGGAGTTTCCCTAAGCCTCTAGTCTGTCACATAAAAAAAAAAATCGAATCGAAACTGAAATGAAGATACCAAATTACTCATCGAATCCAGACAACCGACCACTATCCATATGATGGAAATATAATTGAAACATCAGAATTTTTCCTTCGTCTCCGTTCTCATAAGTAAAACATAAACACAACACATCCTAGACAATCAGTTGCAAGGTTTTCTGCGCGCCAGCTGCCCTGACGGACGGCGACTCCCGTTAACACTGGGGGAGTACAGGGCTGAACTGAGAATGAATTTAGGACCGGAAAAATCGAAAATTCCGGCCCATTTCAATGCATTTTGTTTTAACAATCAAGTAAAGTTATTTTTTTTTATTGCAATCGGAAAATCGTAATTTTCAACGTATTTTCATTTTTCAAGATTCCAATAGCATTTTAAACATAGTTATGAGAGAACTATATGTGTAAGTGTGTGTGCGTACGTCCGTGGTCATTTTTATCTGCACGATATTGTTTGTTTAAACGAAGTATGTACGTCAACGATATCGCGCGAACCAAAAATAATGTCAATGTCGTTGAGATTCCATTAGAAACGTAACGACAACATGATCTGAAAAAGTTTTCATAAAATTCGGCCGACCCGGTGTTTTGCTTAAAAGACGTAGGTATGTGATTTTTGAAGCTGCAGGATATCGCGCAAACCAAAAATGATATCGGCTTCGTTGAGGTGCCGATCGAAGCATATTAACTAAAACGTGCTTTGTATTTCATAACATCCGGTCAAGTCCTGTTTTCGTTTAAATGAAAAGACTTAGACCATAATTTTTCGATTCAGAAGAACGATAGCTTCCATATAAAATATCAATTGTTAACCAAATCCGAGCAAACTTTAAAACCCGTGCAAAAATTACGTTACTCCTTACCAACATCATGAATTTTTCAAACCGTAGATCAACTCTGAAGTACCAAGGAAAAATAATCTAGTGGTGTGCACTATTTTAGTTATTTGAACTAGCTTCTCTCAAAATTACTTAAGCATCAGTTCAGGTACTAGTCAATTTCTTATTAGTACCAAAACTATTACTATTTTCGAAGTAATAAGTTCATTAATATCATAGTATTTGATATTACAAAATTCGTAACCGTTTCGCATCTAGGACGTTTTGAATTGTTTTTGGTAAAATTTTACATACCCTTTATTTTTGTAACCCTATAATTTATTTTCATCTTAAGGCCCCTTTTCACACACAGGTCGACGACAGGCCGTGGCCTGAAAGCTTTCCCCTTGAAGCCAAGTATCACCACACACTCACCGGCCGCCAACTGGATGGGGCCTGCAGTCCAAGAAAACTTACAAAAATCTTTGTGTTTATGCATTTATCGTTAGTTTGTGTCTGAAGATTTAAACTTAAGGCCGCCTTAAGGCACAAAAAGATTGGCGCGGAAGGGGTGACGGCGGAGGCCTGCGAGAGATTTTCCTATACATTTAATTTCACCGCGACGCCTGCCCATTGCGTTAGCAAGTATGGTGGTCCGTGTATTTCAAGCGTTTTTCCTGTCATGGCCTGCCGACGGCCTGTCAGTGAATCGAATGGAAACATGTTTTATTTAATTTAACTCAGTTTTATATCAATTTTGCACTGTCTCTTGAGGAAAAAATTTACGCGATATTTTCTGAGACCCCCTCTCCCACGTGAGATTGGGTGAGATTCAGCTCGACTCCCCTCCCCCTCCTTAAACGCCTCACTATTAATAGATGACCCCTATGGGGCATCATTTAGTTTCTGCAACAACGCCGCTAGGTTGAATACAAAATAAATTTGATATTTTAGTGCATTTTTCTGCTTGTCCATTTAAGTTTTTTTTTCAGATTTGTTTCTTCCAACCTCTTCGTCGTTTTATTGATATTTTGAATTTTTTGGATTTTTTTTAAAATTCCACACAATCCTTATTGAAAATGTTGTAGGGGTGGCGGTGGTGATGTGTCAGGAAAAATGTTAAAAGAAGGAAGGATACTAGTATTAACCAATATCCCACTTCTGATAAAATTGTAGCCGTTTGGGTGGTTGTGTCAGGATAAAAATGTTCAGTGTGCTAACTCAACACGTCCTTAATATCCACAATTATAAAGAAAATAATAATTATTAAAAAACGCCAATAGTAACAATAATACTTTATTCTTTGTTAACTCAATACTAATGTGACAACACAATTCTCAAAATACTAAAAAGTCCACAATAATTCACGATCCGAACCACGTCCGTTCAATGCTAAAATCACGACAGAACTCGACTGCTCAATTCTAGTGTCCCGACATAACTAACTCTTATCCTCACAATTTTTTAAAACCCAACCGAAAACTATTTCGTCATCTTTAACCAAATTCTAGAAACTATTTCATCATGCCATTTACTTTACATAACAACCGAAAACTCTATATACTTCAAATTCCTTCCATTTCTCAGAACCTTAATATTTCAAAAACATGTGACCTCAAAACTAACTCTCCTATTGGTCATTTAAAAACATTCGATTTTGAGAACATTGCTACGTCGTTGCCGATCTTCCCTTTTTCTATTGTTCTTTGCTCGCGCCTCAATTTTTACGACCCGAAGGCAACAACAACATAGCACTGCTCTTTACATAATATTCATTTTTATGGCCTTGAAGGGCTCTATACAATTATGGGATGCATCTGTGTTACGTATTACATTTTAAACATTTGAGAGTTCTTTTAATTTTATGGCCTTGGAAGTTTTGTTTGTTTGGAACATAATTTTAAGGCATTGTTGCCATTTCTTTTAATTCTTTTAGAGTTTTAACAAAATCTTAAATTTATCTACTACAAAAATAACTGCTTGGTAATTTCGTAGGAGATCGCTAGATTTGTGATATTTAAAGAAATTGTGATACGCCATCAATTTTAAGTAAATTTGAAATTGAAAAAACTTATAAACGATTGTTTTTTTTTTATCGGAAATTTTTTTATTTTTTATTAAAAAACAAATTATTTTTAATAAAAACATTTTCGATTTAAAATTTGGTACGATTTAAAGTTAATATCAAGAGTATACAAAAAATTACTTCATATTTATTAAAAACAATTCTATTTCGGCACCTCACATCCACGTCCTGTAATAATTTTAATTAAACCACCACGAACCGTCATTGTTCATATTTCCTCATATTCCCGGCCAAATACAAAATTACGATACTGTAATAGAGGGGCGCGACATTCATGCAGGATATGCTCCTATAATAACAAGGACTTAGTATAGACTTTTGTCCTTGTTCAAAGCCCGCGCTTGATCTATATTTTATTTTAATGCGATACAGGCTGCTTCAATGTAGTCGCTCCAGTGGCACATATTCCACACCTGAAACTGGTACAGCAACGTTAATTTCGAATTCAGGTAAAACACGGTGTACCCAACAATAAGTTCTACTTAACCCAGTATCATAAAAGGCACGTCAGAGTCAGTCATTATTACGAACGGAACTAGCTGGTAAGCCCCTCTTGGTTAGAATGCACAACGTTACGTCAGACAATACAAGAATCTTTATTAGATCCTGGCAACGGCTGGATGAATTCGCATTATTAAAAAGGTATTTAGTTAATTTTAACATCGCCACCAGCTCGGCAGCTACACACAAATGCATGTCAAAGTGCCATTTCTCATGCTGGAGGTAAATTTATTCATAATCGATTTTAGAAGAGGTTGACAAGCACCTTAGGATGCCACCAGCCCTCCCCACACGCTAATGCTCCCCTCTGCTCGGTAATTTGCTACCTGTTCGAGGTATGCTTTTCAATTTATCACACCAGTCAGGATGCTTCAAAGGAAACTGTAGCGGGAAGCCACATCCATGTATCAGTATCATCCTTCGATCCTCGGATCCGGCAGAACAGACAACAACTGAAATCGATAACTGCTCCCTGGCAAATGGGGAATTCACGGCCTTTATTTAATGAAAAACATCCCAATCCCCAAAGGACCTTTCTAGATGATTATTTACTGAAATAAATTTGCACTTTTCTGTGAGAACAGGTGGTGGCGGTGAGGTGGGCGCGGCCGGGTGTTGTGTAATTTTTTAAAGATGGTAAATTGACGAGTTTTTGAAAATTTTAAACAAACATCAGAACAGATGACACGAGTTTTCGCTACAACATATCCTTGTTGTGGGAATATTTTATCCCTGAATTAATTTCAGAGAACGTTCTTGCCTACATGAAGGATTGTGCCCCCCATATATCCCTCTCTCTCCATATATATACACAGATATATTAACCTTGTGAAGGGCGAAGTAATGAGGTAGACACCGTAGTATGGAGACTAATTATTGTAATTCTCACTACACTTGGCGGAGAAATGTGCGGCGCAATGAGGCAATTATGTTCTTTGTCGCTCCATATTTAACACACGTTCTGGCTTGTTGGATAAAACACATTAAAATAATATGTTACCGCAGACGAGGTTATATCTCACCATCAAGTTCATTCGTTTATTATTTAAGGATCCAAAACGAAAAAAGTAATACTCTTTGAAGGTTAAGAATTGTTTGTTACCTTGAAAAATTATAAACTTTCACCCTTGACAGAAAAATCCGTAAAGGGTGAAATTAAGTGGAGAGTTGGAGAGAGAGTATAATTTACGAACTGAAAGGAACCTTCGTGTCCAACCGCTGGCGAAATAACAAAGCCAAGTTAACAAAAAGGTGATAAATAAAATGTTTTTTCACTTGCCAAAAATTCCTCGCAAATTCCGCTTATAATCCTCGACTATTGTCAACAGGATAATGGACTGTGAATTGCCTCCTTTAATTGCCATCCGAAATATTTCATTTCGACCCATAAATTCGATTTGATAAAAGAGATTGCTGGGGGCGGCGGCGGCGTCTTTTGCCCTCGTCAATTTTCTAAGGGCATAAACAATAGTAACAATACAATACGATAAAAAAACAACAAGAAATCATTTATTCTTCTTTTTCCCCTGAGGCGTAAATCATCGACCCTTTAGGTTGCAGAAGGTTATGCGGGAATCTATGAATATCAAATTTCAAAAAAAAAAAATTAAACATCTTTCATAGCAAAGAAAACATGGGGTTTTATAATAATTCACCCGTCACTGCTTCAATCATTCTTACAAATAGCAGTAACCTGATTTACACTGACTCATTTGATGAGGCCGATTTACACCTAAATTAATATCAGGAAACGAGCCACTGCAACTGCAAGTGTCTTTTGTCTAATGACCTGTTTAACTGAAGCAATTTCACGATTTCAATTTTGAAATAAGTTCATGATTTTTCCTAGTAGGGTCACAGGGCCAGTCGGATGAGATCTGAAGTCACAAGTCACTTATAGCGGCGAATTTCTATATCTATATAGCATAACCACAGGTTTAACGATCGTATTGTACATCCCGTACATCATTTGCGGTGTAAGACCCCATGTTTTACCCAAAAGCCCTTTCCAGCCCCATATGGCCCTTTACTGATGACGCAGTCAATTTCAGCGTTCCAGTTCTCATGACCTCTGTAATGGTCATGTCAAACTGGGACAATGATGGCCAGATCATCTGCATAACCGCTGGCATCGAAGCCAGGTTCAGATAGTTTGGTCAAAAGTTCATCTTCAACTAGTGACCAGAGTAACGGGGATAAGACTCCATCTTGAGGGCAACCCTTAATAGCCTTAACACTGTTGGTGCAGACACCTAGGGTAGAAGAAATGTCATGACTACAGGCATGGCATTTACCCAAGCTTGTGAGAATCCAGGATTATAAGAGCCAGTTCTCTAGAAATAAAATCATAGCCAGTATTATCTATTGATTTACCATTCGAGTAAGCGAACTGGGAGCTATGTAGAGCAAGGCAGAGCTCCAGCTTGCACCTAATATGAAGGTCTAGCAGCCTTTCCATCGTTTTCAAAAGAGGTTAAGCTGATAGGTCTGTACGATTTAGGCAGCTCCAGGGGGGATTAAAACCACCACGACTTTCGTCCAGATGGTTGGAATATATCTCCAATTGAAGCTGGCTCTAAAGAGAAAGACCCGGTTGTCGAGAATCAGATCAAGGCACTTCTGAAGGAGTGCCGGAAAAATTCCATCTCCTCCCGTGCGTGGACTAATAGGGTTGAAAAGAGGCCAGTACCCAGTTAACCTTGTCACGGTCGAAGATGTTTCCAGAAATACTCCGGTAATCACGCTCTGAGAAGGTCCTATGATTAAGAATTAGACCGAAACAAGTTAGAGTTATCTCGATGACTCATTGGTTTTCGTATCTTTGTTATATGTAACAACTTTTGATACTCAAAAGTAAGTACTTATATTAATACTCTAAGGAGAGTAAAAAAGTAAGGCCTTATCTTCTATGACATCGTGTGCAAAAAAAGTAGTTTTGTAAAGCGTATGGTAAGGCCTTACCTTTACTAGAAAGTGCTCATTTCAGTACTTCTGTAAGCTTACAACTCCTACTGGGATTTTTTCGTATATAGTATGAGTACCTCGGTCTAGTATTTCAATAACAGAGTCGGAATTGGAACTTTTTTTATGGTTAGTTAATAGTGGCATTGTAGGGTCCTACCTACAAAGAATTTTATTACAATGCGCACAAGATATTTATTTATATTTTTATATTTATATTTATTTAATTTAATTTAGTACATAAAGATTACATTATCTTTTACCGCTAAAAGCGTATGTACTTAAGAATATGGCAATTTAAACAAATTAAAACAAAACGAAACAATTGTGAAATGTATAAAAGTAAGGGAGAATGAAAAACAAACTAATATAAGTGCAAAAAAAAAAATAAATGAGCTGAAGGAATATTGTTAACTAGTAAAGTGGCTGAAGATACGTTTCCTGAACAGATTTAATGACCCCGCATTCTGTGTATCGGCGGGTAAACTGTTCCATAACTGGGTAGAATGAACAAAAAAAGATCTCTGCGCAACTAAGTGGGAGAATCTAGGAAGGATAAATAGTATTCTTCTAGTCGTACGACCAAATCGAAAATATTCATGGAGGTATGATGGACGGTCGGAGTGCAAGAGTTTATAAATGAATGTCATTGCCTTGAGCGAATAGTACACTTCAAGTGTGCACCCCAGAACGGAAGTACGATATCGACTTATATGGTCAGATCTGCGAAGATTGTAAACAAACCTAGTACAGTCATTGAAGCCTACATTGAGTTTATCACGGCATGATGCGCCGAGAGAAGGAAAGATCAAGGTTGCGTACGTGAAGTGCGGTAAAATTAGAGTTTTAATTAACTTTGAACGAGTTCCTAGGGGCAGAACGGAAGCGTACAGCCACAGGCGCCGCAAAATACCATATACTTTAGATAGGGTATGAGACACCTGATCACAGCAGGTTAACTGTGAGTTCAGATGGACACCTAGATTTTTGACTCGAAGTTGGTAGGGTAAGAACGTATTCATGAGAATGATAGGTGGAAGGAAAGAAGTGTCTAACTGATTTCTATACATTGGAATGCAACAGGATTTAGAAGCATTAAGCAGTAAGTGGTTGGATAAAGACCATTGATAGATACGCTCCAAATCGGCATTAATGTTATGCACACAGTTCTCTACCAATCCAATGGGACTATTTAAGTAAATTTGGACATCATCTGCATACATGTGCAGTTTACAATTCCTCACGATGCTGCTGAGATCGTTTATGTACATGCTGAAGAGCAACGGCCCTAATATGGAACCTTGCGGAACACCGCGCGTGATTGGTAAAGCATCCGAAATTGAATTTTGTAGCCAAACTTTTTGAGATCGATTATGTAAGTATTCCCGAATTAGAGACACAGCTGAAGATGAAAACCGCATGTGGTCTATTAGCTTCATTTCTAGAAGCTTGTGACTAACACTGTCAAAAGCTTTGCTGAAATCAAGAAGCACAAGAAAAGCAATGTCATTAGAATCAAGAGCCATCCGCAGGTCGGTGGTCACCTTCAGCAGTGCAGTTTCACAACTACTCCCTTTGCGGAAACCAGACTGTGCATGCGACAACAGAGACCATGTTTCACAGTGCCCCTCGATTTGCCAAGACATTAGTTTTTCCAGTACTTTGCCTAAGAAACATAATATGCTTATAGGACGATAGTCAGCGGGGCCTTTCGGGGATTTGCATTTAGGAAGTGCGATTACTTTTGCTTTTTTCCACTGAAGCGGAAAGTATGATTTTGTCAGGCAGCTATTGAAAATATGAGTAACATAGGGGAGGATCACAGGAAAAATTAGCTTTAGAAAAACCGGTGGAAGATTGTCTGGACCAACTGAATCAGATTTGATGGAGTAGAAAGCTTTGTGGACTTCCGCGTGAGCTACATTGCGAAAGCTGAATAAATCAGTAGCACTGTCAGTTGGTCTTGAGCAATGGGGATCTTTATATAGGTTAGATGCGGCAACAAAAAATTTATTTAATTCATCAGCGCTAAGGCTGATCTGAGTTTCATCTTCACTACCGTGAATGCCGAGTAGTTTTATGTTTCTACAAAGTTTCTTTGCAGGCAAAGCAGGGCTAAGCTTAGACGAAAGGAACGGTGTATTCTGATTTATCAACACCGCGACGATCTTTCTCCACCTCGCAGTGTTGAAAGCATTTTTAACGTCAAGGGTTATCTATGCGCAACTCCTATTAACATTAATTGCGGCCTATGCTATGCTAGTCACCATATTGTCGCATACGTTGCTGATCTGGCCTTGCTGAAGCCGAATTGCCTTTCCGACAAGCCGCCTTCGCTCTCGATGCTTGGGAGTAATCTGTTATTACATAATGTATCAACCTTTCGAAAAGCTTGCCCATAGTATTTACGTGGCATATCGGACTGCTGGCCTACGGGTCCCCTGGGGACTTACCAAGCTTCGGGATGATGACGATTTTGAGGTTTCCATTGCTCAGGGAACACTCTTTCTCTCAGGTTTGCGTCAACCACGTTTACTACAAGCAAGCTGTACGTGATCCCGTTATATGGAAACGCGGTCTGTACGATGTTTTGCAGTATTACAGGGCAGGAAATTGTTGGATACTGCACCCCATGGATTACTATCTACTTCATTGCATAAGATCCTACAATGCTCCGGCGTCTAACGATATGCAGTCCGTCTTACGATATACAGTGTTTTACATTACCTTGTTTCTGTATACCGTGGGTTACACCAACAGCTTCAAAATAAGGAGAGATTTGGGTTCGGGGGTTTTAGCGAAACTTCAGCTATGGCATAGCGGTCAGTTTTGGTACCACGATTCTTTTAAGTTGGCCGGCACAAAAGCCGAAGAAGGGCCGAATGCAAAAGAACATTGTGATCGAATCGTTGCTTTTAAAATACACTTGTATTTCGAAAGCGCGATGCTCAAGTCCACTGTGATTTAGTAGTAGCTAAAAAAATCCAAACGTATTCTCCATATATAGAATTTTTCAAATTCCGTCACACAAAAAATTTGAGCAGTTCTGCGCACCTCGTTGCCAAATTTTATAAATAATGTTCTATCATTTCCCCTCTTTTTAGTTAAAACGGCAACAAACACTGAAAAAACTCAACAAAATAATTTGGGAAGGGATTCGCGCATGCCGAATGAATAAAGTTAATTTATCTTTCTATGTGTTGAGCAGAGCTTTTAAATACATGTAAAGCCCCTGCTCAACAAAGGCGGTTTATTCAACATAATAAGCATAATTTTACTTTAATTATGCGAAATATTTCTCATTTCTAAATTTAAAATAATTTAAAAAAAATTCCTTTGAATAAATAATCGTTTTTATTCGTAAACCGACAGTTCCCCGCAGTCGCAAGCAACACAACCTCCCCGCGCAGAAGCGCGTATGCGACTGGCAGGAAACGTCAACAATCTAGTAATCAAAGTGATAAAAACACAAATTTCGTATTTTTTAGTAGAAATTACTACAAATTATTTCTGTAGCATATGTGTAAAATATAATAACCTTAAAACAAAAAAAATATATAAAAACGGGTGTTTTTCAGTCATAATTTGTAAATTTTTTAAATAATCATTGAAGTCCCAGAAAGATACACCTCCCTTTGGCAATACGCAGTCGCGACTGATTACATCATGGCAATAAGTGATTTGATAGGAGGAGTTAACTGAAGCTTTTGTCTGAGATTTTAAACATTTTTAAGAGCTTAGCTGGGGAACATGCGCGGGATGTCACGAGGTTTGAAAACAACTATACCTCTCACGCTCCTATGGACAGTTTTACAGATATTTATATTTCAAATCGTATGTAAATCTGCCACGGGTCACCCTGTAAATACATACCTACATTCTTCTGCCCCCTATATGCCGCTTTCAATTTTACCCTACTGGTCGGTGATATTGGGCTGTTGTTCTTTCTCTCAAGTTTGGTATTTTGGTTGGTTTTGCCCGCTATGCATTCCTATGACTCCTAAAACCTTTCTATTCTTTTATTATTTTGGCGATCACATCTCTCAGCGGAATACCTGAACAATGCACAAAAACTAACTTTGAAGAAAATTGAATCGCTTATTCAAATGGCGGCTACGTTACTAATGTATTGAAAAGCATTGAACCTAATGCTATGTTTACATGAACTCTACTCAGTTTCATTGCAATTTGGGCGAAACTTAACATTGGCTGCCGGTTGATTGATTTATTCCAAATTAAATAATTTAGGCCTCGAAGAAAGTTCTGAAATGCTACTTAAAAAGGTAAATGTTGTTTATGATAATTTCCTGACTGAAGACGCCAAGACCAACTGAATTTGAGTAGTCTCTGTAAGCAATTAATTACAAGATGAATCCTTAAAAAAAAGTGAAACTCAGCACTTTGATTACATCACTGTATTTTAATATTTATTTATTGATTCGTGGAAGACTCGAGCTCCTTGGACAATTCTCCTATCTAGAGATGATACTCATGAATTTTAATTATCTTCCTTTTATTTTGCGTCCTTAGCAGGAAATATTTGATTCGCCGCTAAGAGCTACTCGCCAATGGCAGGAGACAATTATGTATGAAGGAAATCATCTTCGTCAGCGGTGATAATTTGAAATTCTAATTCATTTTTGGGATGGAAAATATTCTTTTATTGTCTTGATATCCACTTCGTACTAAGTTAGTTTGGAACCGAAATAGAGATTTACATATCACCCTGCATTTTTGTAAGTGTATAACTGAGAATTTTGTCCATTACCGAAGTTATAGCTCCCTGTGGTGTACGTCTACTAACACTTCTCGTACAGCTTCCAAGAAACGCATGGATCTTTCTGGTGATATGATCTCATCATACTGTTATATCCGGTTGACTCTTTAGGCCCGTGTGTGGGACCACTTTGAGTATTTATAAAAAGTTCAAGCCTCGAAAGCAAGTTTTTCGTAATATATTTGTTTGTATGCGAATGGAAACGACGTTGGGTGCCGTATTTAAGGTGGAGTTATGGTTATTGATCTTTTTGTGAAGTTTCGCACTCGACTCGATTCTAACCTTAGATTTGCGTGACAGTCTGCCCTTTATAATTTTTCTGGACTGTCTCTAGCTTGTTCTCTTAAGGTTACTATAAGGCTCCGGCTTACCTCCCGCTCGATTTGTGCCGAAGGAGGTATAATTGTTGGCTGAAAAGAATCTGGAGTCTACAACCCTCCAACTATTGGCCATAAAGGTGTTGATATAAAATATACATGAGGTAATCTCAACTCATGAATATTTATGTGCCCGGAAATATGTCGGAGACTAGCAAAGGCCATACGCTGGTGTCCCAAGTACACCCATGGCCAAAAATTCTAGATAGAGCTAAGCAATCTTTACAGTGATTGCGTCTCCTGTACTGCAGTTGGGACAAATGCACACAACATTGTTCATTGACTAGCGTCAATCAATTCTATCAGTCGTGATTGATTGAAATCAACATAGTCTGATAATAAGTTGATTGAAAGTTTCCTTTCCGGCCGCTCAGTTTAAGTAGTATTGGACGGCGTCAAATCTGAATCTCATCCCATTTCTTCGGGGGTCCCCCCGGGGTCAATTTTATCACCGGTCCTATTTCTCATCTTTATAAATGACTGACTTTATTTCTCATCTTTTTAAATGACTCAATGCCCACTTCTCAGCTTCGCTGACGACGGTATACTATATAAATCCTACATTCGGCCTCTTCTCGAATATAACTCCCTAGTTTGGGTTGGCGCTCCATTAACCACCTTGACATGGTTAGATAAGGTCCAAAAGAGGGCCCTTAAATTAATTGATGACGACACCGCTTGTTTCACCATCGACCCCCTGAGCCATCGTAGGAATGTAGCAGCACTCACAAAATTTTATCGCTACTATCATAGTAACTGTTCCTCTGAGATAAACGCTCTTCTGCCTCCACGGCAATCTTATATCCGCAGCACCAGATTGGCCCACTCGCATCATTCCCTCCACTTGCAACTCCCCCTTTCACGCACTTAACAAGATATGAATTCGTTTGTAAATAGAACAACTCCACTGTGGAATAATCTCTCGCAGTCAGTATTTCCGAGATCCTATAACATCCAAGAGTTCAAACGCAGGGTTCATCACCATCTTCTTCAATATCCCCCGGACCTTTATAACCCTTAACCTCCCCCCCCCACCACTCTCCTCGTACTAAGCTTACTGCTAGATCTTGCTCCATGACATCACAAATTACATGACGGACTGGTAGTACAAAGGGTGACTCCTGAGCTTAACACTGCCACATAAAAAAATTACATCAAATCATCACCTTAGACGATAGTTTTCCGTCAGTCATAGCAGTAAATTGACAGCAAAACCTATCAGTTAATGGATTCCGAACGGAGGATCTGCGATGGAATGATCTCATATTCCAAATCACCCAATAAGTATCCCAACGCCTTGGGTTTCTTAAGAGATGCAATTTCCTCCTCCAGCAGGCCGACATGGCTACAATCTAGAAATCTTACATTCGGCCCCTCCTTGAATACAATTCGTGCATCTACACAGACGGCTCAAAACTTGGCTTGGTTCGACAAGGTGCAAAATCATGCCATCAAACTTATTCCTTTAAGCTAACGTAGGAATGTATCAGCCCTTGCTATAAGTTGTCTCTATTACTAGAGAGACTGTTCCACTTAAATTCAGAACCTCCTCCCTTCATAGTACTATTTTTCCCGCAACACAAGACTGGCTAACTCGGCCAACCCCTTGGACACAATACGACCTAAAATTCGTTTATGAATTGAACAACTCGACTGTGGAATAATCTCCTACAGTCAGTATTTCCCAACTCGTACAACATCTTAGAGCTCCACCGTAAGGTTCATCGATATTTCCTTGAACACCTCCCACACCCCTTGTAACCTTTATTATTCTCCATTATTATTCACACGAAGCTTGGTACTAGACAACGCACTATGTCCTTAACAACAAGACAACTGGTAGTACAAAGGGTGACTCCTAAGTTTGGTTTTCTTCACATAAAAATTACGTGATATTTGCCGAGACGGAGACCCCTCCTCTGTACAACCCCAATAGACCAATCCAAGTGTCGTTTTCCCAAGCAAGTAAATACTAACTACTTCCAATTGACTCTCAATCAAACGAGAACCGATCTACTGAGTATGCTAATGGACCTTTTATGGTCACCAAAGTTTTCTTCGTCCTGTAAAATTTTTTAAAGCTCAAATTTTGCTTCCTTTAGCTTAAAAAAGTGTGAGCGTCCGTGTTTCTTTGGAACGTGCGTGTTTTTTTGGTACGTGCCTGTAGCGGGCTGTATTCGGTAAAGTACAATTTTTACTTAGGCCTACCGTGCCTCATTTCCATTTGGGTGTCATACAAACGTTTTGACTATGTGCGTGCCTGTTTAAGCCTAAGAATGGGCGAATCTTTTTTTCATTGGGCTGGAAGATCCTTGCAATAGTTAACCCCTTTCTTGTTGATATTTTATGAAAACGCCTCTCAAAAGATTGTCATCATGTGGTATATTCTTTGTAGCTTCGAATTTTTTCACCATTTCGTTGCTATTTCTAGAAAACACTTAAATGCCATGTTAAATATTCAAAAACCTACTTTCTGAGTACTTCAGGCAACACACAGCGGAATCGTAAATAATTGAAGATGAAAATAAAGAGCCATACAACCTCGACAGTATCAAGATGTCTTTTAGGTAAAGGTTTCCTGCCTTCAGTGAATTCCATATTTAGAGTCATCGTGCCAATTACTGTTGACAATCACCGCAAATTGAAAATTTAATTTGAATATAGGAAAATGAATGAAAACGGCATGTGATGCGCATGCAATATTTATTTTACTTCCACGGAATAAATGTGAAAAACAGCAGAATCCACTTCCACTGCCGCTTGTTTAATTTGATTTTGCCAAAAAATCCATGCAAGCCTCATGCATAGTTTCAACGAAATTCTTGTACACGTTTTGTGTGCAGAATATTGAAATTCCAATTTTAAATTGAAAGTGCTCGTAGGGCACATTTTTTGTTGCATACCCCAAAGCTGCTAGAGGGTGGCTCCTTGACTTTGTTTCTAAAAAAAATTGTTTTTCCCGCATCGCTGTATTTTCACTGATTTAGGGAATACTGGGGATGACGATATTTGTGGAATGTTCAATCCCAGTATCTATGCAACCATGTACATGGCACTTAGCAACATTAAAATTTATTCGAACTCTACCAATAAACAAAAACGATTTTTTGTATGTTGATAATTAAATTACGGCTACGAAAAGTGGTTTTTCTCTTAAACTCTAAGCTTATTAAATATTTCATACTTCTATTCAGAAACAGAAACCTTTTCATTTAACCCTTACCTGGAATGGGTCGTACACACAAACTTGCACGTACTAGATACACCAATATTCCGTGGACCAAAGCAGCTCCTGATTTATGCGAATGGTGTGCCACGAGGTTTCCAGTGTAGGAAACGAACTTAATTTAGTGACAACACACCCAGGGATATTTGCATGAAATTCTGCACATTCATATTCTGTTTTGTTTGGATCACAACAATTGTGCCAGCGTACATCTGAGAGGCCGAGGGCGAAATTATTTAGGGCAGATTGCACAAGGCATGGCTGGGCCGAGATTTATTGGTTTCAATTTATTCAGTGTAAACATGCTCAATGTTAACTAGGTCTGCTTGCAACATTGAAATAACAAACCATTACAATTGTATGACGTGATTTCACCTGTCCCTGTAGTAAGAACTTTCTCTGGGGTTCGTTTTTGTATGTGAAAGACTTGAACTCAGAGATATGCCCCTTTATACTGGGGACTGTTCAATCTAGAGTTCAATTTTGGAGAGAATGATCTAGCCGGAAAGATAGTAGGGGGAAGATTGGAAGAGTTTCGAAACCCAAACAATACAAAGGATACGCTCTCGATTTCGGCGATGAAACAGGAGGTGGCTTCCTTGCTTATTGTGCTTACAAACGGTGGCAGAAGAAACGAAAAGAAAATGGTGTAAAGAAAAAGACAAAAACAAAAAAATGTCAGCCAGCGCTTGCCATTCAGGATATACAGGGTGTATCAGCTAAAATGTCCAACCGCTTGGCTGTGGATAAGCCTTGGATAGACGAACAAAAAATTGTATGGATGGGGGGGGGGTCGTAACGGTTTACCCGCTATATCTACTAAACCTGCTTTGGTTTAGTAGATATAAGCCATTTTATCTAAGACTAAAAATAGCTAATAGAGGAAAATTTTATCCTAGATATGCGGTATAATAGAAAAACGTGTTTTATAATATTACTAAATTATGTATTTTATGAAAATAAATAAAAATAAATAACTTAATAGTTTAACTTAATTATAAATACTGCTCGAAGAGCTCTCCATTTCTCCCTACACACATTCTCAATCTTCGCCTTACTGCTCCACATATGTTGATGTTCGCCAGGTTTCTCCTTATTTTTTCTCCGGCTTCTAGAATTAACTCTCGTAGCTGCTGTTCACTTTGAACAGGCTGGTGGTATACATGCTCCTTCATTGTTCCCCAAATGTAGAAGCCCATCGGGGTTAAATTTGGTGATCTTGGTGGCCAACTGATAGGTCCTCCTCGTCCAATCCATGTGCGGCAGTTCGACGTTAACCACCGACGAACCTCTCTGCCATAATGTACGGGGGCGCCGTCCTGCTGGAAAATAATGTGCGACCGGAAAGCCAGTGGTATTTCGTCCAATATTGTGGGAAGAGTAGACTCCAAAAACTCCTTGCATAGTTCAGCATTCAAAACATCCGGAAGGAAGTACGGCCCAATCAATGTACGGTTAATTACTCCTGCCATACGTTGAAGGAAAACCGATGCTGAAAGGATCTGGCGCGTGTACATCTCGGATTTTCAGAACTCCACTGGTGAAGGTTGTGGAAGTTCGTAACACCGTCTCTGGTGAATTGCGCTTCGTCCGTCCATAGAATAGAAGACAGGAAACTAGGGTCCAGATTGTCTCTTCTCAGTATGAGGCGGCAAAACTCCAAACGTGTTTGATGATCTCTAAAAAGAAGATCTTGGACCGGAGTGTAGTGGTACGGATGCATATGATTATGTTACAAAATTCTGTAGATGTGGATGTGCGATGTTCGAAGGCGAAGAGCAATCCTTCTGGTGCTGAGCTCAGGGTTGTTGCGCACAATTGTGAGGACGACATTTTCCAAATCGGCAGACTGTTCAATGAAAATAAAGAAAATAAACAATTGCTCAAAATGAATTTATTAATAAATTGTTATACTTACACTTCTGGTGTGTTCTCTTTCACCATGATGACGACTTCGATCTAAGAGTTGCGGAAGATTTAAATGGAGCCGGGTGAATTCTCTGCGACCTGGGTAAATCCTGTTCGGATAAAGACGCCTGTATTCCCGAGCTGCCGCGCTACTGTTGCAATTAACCACACCATACACCAAATGTATATCAGTAAGTTCGGAGCTTGTTAGCCGATTCATTTTTTTCTCAACTGTACTTTGACACTAAATTTGTTTGTAAGGTGCAACTCCTTTTTAACTAAAAAAATATTTACCAAGCTACCCCTCCAATACGGTGCACTACTTTTTTAAAATGCATTATCATTTTACTAAGAATTTCGTTGTTTTTTATTACTTGCAGTTTGCGGGCAACAAATTAGTAGGTGCAATAAAATTACTGGGCTTTTACGGATCCTTTTTTATGCATAATTTCTGGTCTCGGAATGAATGGGGTAATAAACCTGAAAGGGGTTTCTTAAATTTAAAAATGCGTTCATGGTTTGTTTACTTTAAAAAATAACCAGTGAAACGCCCACATTTTTTACAAGCGCACTATTTTCATTGAGGAAAATGTGTTGTGCCTGTTTTTTATGACCCCATAATATAGTAACTTGAGTTATGACCCTTGAAAATTTCATTTCAGATCATTTCTATTTATTACCTAACAAATGCATAATCTGATGGTAAGTTTTCCTCTAGTAGCTACTTTTATTCTTAGATAAAATGGCTTATATCTACTAAACCAAAGGCAGTTACATTAAAACCACCCAAGAGCATTTAGTATGAAATTTTCCAAAATTTCAGATTTTGACAAAAAAGAAATGGGTTTTTACGTGTTTTTTTTGGAGAGAACGGTGGTTGAAGTTGGTTTTTTCTTAAAAAACGACTCGTAACTCTGGACTTTGGTATGTTGAAACCTCGACTTTTACAGATTTAGATAGGTGGGGGTATTCTGCGTAGATTGATGTCTTATTCATTAAAATATCTAATAAGGTGACAAAAATACAGGATAATATGTAAACCTCTACCAAAAAAACTTCAAAACGCCCTAGCGGGTAAACCGTTACGATCCCCCCCCCCCATCCATAACATTTTTTATTCGTCTATCCAGGGCCTATCCACAGCCAAGCGGTTGGACACTTTAGCTGCTACACCCTGTATACTTTTCTTTAATGAAGAATTGGCGTCTTGGGCATGATTCCGAAACCCTAAAACTGCTGAATCAAACCTCAGACTGGATTTTTGATCGGTCCTTGCTTCCTGTTAACTATAGGTTTTTTCTTTCCGTATAGCATTGAACTCAACTTGGGCCCTTTGTACGATTAGATCCTATACCTCCGTAGGCTAGACCCCTAAGATAGGTTCAGCAGTTGTGTCACTTAGACTTGTTAATTCACGCAAGGTCTTGCTGAGCAATAAATCCCTAATCCAAATTTCAAATTTCCCGTCTTATGCCCGTTTGTACAGCTCAGTACTTGGCCATTTAAATCTTTCCGTTAAGTTTTGCCGTCGTGAGGATGTATATGCTCCCATTAAAAATAGTTAAAAACCATCATATCCCCCTTAGAAAGCCAAGCAGTCAGTGTGTTTTAACTTGAGCGCTGATGGCCTAGAACTCACATAAGAGCAACACAACTGAGAGTAGCCAGCCCGTCAGTATTGGCAGTTCAAAATTATTGTCCAAACAATTTTCCAAAAAAACTACGAGACTTTATTTGGGTGATTGCCGATGGGCTGCGGGACAGGATTACAATCCACTTGTAAACGTAAACATGCAAATATAACATATGTTACGTATATAGCATATATCATATGTTATATTGTATACATTTGCTTTAAAAGCAGTAGCTAGAGTGCCGAGGCCAATCTCTCTACTAACCTCAGTAAAAATAAAATAAGGACATGCAACGGGCGAACATCAAACGTGTTCTAAACATAGTCCTCAGCCATGTGAAGAGCATTAGAAAGCTGGGAGCAGGAGAGTACGGCCGTAAACCACACACACCACACAAAAATGGTTAAAAATTCAACGGACGTCACATCCCCTTGAAAAGTCAAGCGGCCGGTGTTCGCCCGCTGTAAGCCCATTTTGTATTTTTGCTCAGGAAACCTGGGGCCTTCGTAACAGAACCCGTCACACCCTCTTGCCGGTCCTGGCCCTTTAATTCTGGCTTAATCTTGTATTAAGTTTTGTTCTGTACCACTATCAGCTGTTTATGTTAGCATGGGTCTTATAATGGTCGTGTTCATGTATAATGTAATAAATACTAATTGCATTCTAGAGTAATTTAGGGTTTATGGACCAAGCCCACAACTGCCAGAAGAGTTTGAATCTTCTAAATTATAACAGACACTGGAAGAAGAAGGGTAGTGCAGGTTTTATTGGAAATAAGACAACATTTAGCTTTAAATGAGTTGGATTCAAAACGAATTATTCAGTCCCAATCAAAAGTGGGCTCATCGTCTCTGTTTGTTGAATTGCACTTCTGTTGACGATCATGAAAGGAAACTCTGGTGTTACAAACCTGTTATGGAGATTCCATGATCAGAAAACTGTGAAGTGGGTAAGATATAATTGTGCTCTGGGTAACACCAGAATGGCCAGCAAGGAGGATTTAAATTTTGTTTCTAAAAAAATGTCAGTATCAATAGCTCGATCGATATTAATTGAACAAGAAAGCGTACAGAGAGGGTGCCATTGCTGAACAAGGCCATCGCTAGAAGTAAATCCGAGCACTTCAAAAGGTTGTGCAGAGAAGCAGACTCGGACCCCTGGGGTGGAGCCTATAAAATGGTTATGTCAGCGGTCAAGGGCAAACGCTCTCCGCCGATCACCTGCCCCGCGCTGCTCCAGAGTATTGTGTATGTCCTGTTCCACAGAACGTACGCACGGTCGATCTACCCATCCTCCAGGTAGACCCAGAAAAGATACCTGCAATAACCGCAGATGAGATCCTGAAAGCCGCAAAAAAGGTAGCCATCAATAAGGCCCCTCGCATGGATGGCATACCAAATAAAGCGGCGAAGCTAGCAGCTACGATAGCGCCAGACAGGTTTGCTGAAGTCTTCACAGCGTGCCTGAGAGAGGGGTTTTTTCCGGAGCGATGGAAACAGCAGAAACTCGTGCTCCTACCAAAGCCGAACAAACCTCTAGGGGACCCATCGTCTTACAGACCGATATGCCTCCTTAGTTGTATAGGCAAACTTTTCAAGCGGGTGATCTGTAACAGGATTCTCCCTAGCGTCGAAAGGGTAGGTGGCCTGTCGGACAAACAATTCGGCTTCAGAAAGGCAAGGTCGACGACTGATGCAGTCAATATGGTGGTGGGCATAGCAAGAGCCGCCTTAGAGAAAAATCACTGCTGCGCACTGATAACCCTCGACGTTAAAAATGCTTTCAACTCAGCGAGATGGAACAAAATAGTTGAGGCGTTGATCAAGCTAGGCACACCAAAGTACCTAGTGCGTGTAGTGGCCGACTACCTCCAGGGTAGGTCGCTTCATTGTGATTCGGATGATGGTCCTAAAGTGTTCGGGACAACATGCGGTGTCCCGCAAGGTTCCGTCCTGGGCCCTCTCCTATGGATCGCAATGTACAATGATGTGTTGGGGCTTCGTCTTCCAAAGGAAGCAGTGGCGATCGGGTTTGCAGATGACATCGGGGTAGTTGTCGTAGGAAAACATCCAGATGACATCGAACTGTACTCAAACGAAGCGATCTGGGAAATAAAAACGTGGCTAGAACGCGCTGGGTTGAAGCTGGCAGAGCACAAAACGGAAGTAGTGCTGATCAGCAAGCGACGAAACCGGGATCTGTAAGGATAAAAGTAGGGGAACAGATCATCCACTCACAGCCCGCACTAAGGTACCTGGGAGTGATGATCGACCGGAGGCTAAACTTCAAAGCGCACTTGGAGGGCACGGCAGACAAAGCGTCGGCGATTTGTGCAGCACTCGCAAGAATGCTGCTCAATGTTGGGGGCCCTAGACCGAGTCGCCATCTCCTCTTGGGGAGGGTGGTCAGCTCAGTTCTGTTATACGCAGCGCCAGTGTGGGCAGGAGTGTTAATCGGGACTGCAAATAGTAGAAAATGGAGGGCCGCATATAGGTTAAGTGCACTACGCGCTTGCTGCGCGTACAGGACCACGTCCGACGATGCGGCGTGCGTGATAGCGGGGATGGTTCCAATAGATATTTTAGCGAGAGAAGGTATGCGTCTCTATGACCCAGAATATGGTAGAGGGGAGCCAAGAAAGGTACGGCGGCAGATTGCGCGCTGTGAGTCTGCACGGGAATGGCAAGGGAAGTGGGACGAGTCCGTTAAGGGTCGTTGGACCCACAGACTTATCCTTAATGTGGAAGTATGGGTTACGAGGGAGCATGGGGAAGTGAGTTACGACCTCACGCAGTTCCTGAGCGGACATGGGGGTATAGGAAATACCTCCACCGCTTCGGGCACGATGATTCACCGTGTGTCCAGTATGCCCAGCGACGGAGGAAGACGCAGAACACGTCTTCTTTACTTGCTCGAGATTCGCCGAGGAAAGGGCGAAACTAGAAGAAAGGGCGAAACTAGAAGAAAGGGTCGAGGAGCCACTAACGCCCGAAAACATCCTAGACCATATGATGAGGTCTGAGGAAATGTGGAAGGACGTGGAAGTAACCCTAAAGACCATTCATAGAAAGCTAAGGCAAGAAGAAGCCGTAAGAAATAGAGAAAAGCACAGAAATGCCGCGAGCAGAAGCAGCTGAATGGAGCCGAACGACCCCCGCGATGTAATGCTTATTAGCCAGTCCCGCGGGGTGGATCACGCCGGAGGGGCTTTTTTAGTTCTCATGTTCATAGACCCATATATGCGTATGTGCATGTACTTATGTGTCCATTATGTGTGTATGTGTGGATTTACGTGAAACATAACCGTCATGCGGGATCGGCCAGTAAGGGGCACATGAGTCATGGCGGTAGCGTATGCTTTTTTACCCCCAGGAAAAAAAAAGAGCGGGGTGCCATTCTGTGCCAAAGGGTATAAGTTAAATTTTTATTTATATGACTTCATAAAAAAAATAAAAGATTATCGCTCTGTAATAAACGTCTTGCTTTATTGAAGATCAAAATCAAACTATGAAGTACTTAGAGCTAATTACATTAATTGGGCGAGTTGGGGTTGCTCAGGTGGAGACATGTCGTCAGCAGCTTTCAAGTTCACGGGTACCGTGTTTCCGTTGCAGGTGTTGGCGGTGTTGGTTGACCTGTGGGAAAGTATGACATCGGCCTTGGGTTGTTAGCCTGGGAAATGCTGCGGTGGCGATAGATTTCCTTTGTTTAATATTTCTGGTGAATTTTGCGTTAACTCTTCCCTCCTTAAATGTGAATGTCCTCATTCTCAAAAATATGGAATCTGGCTGATCCTAGTTGTTTCAGGTGATGAAGATCTGGATCCTTGATGTTCTGTAGAACAATCTGCCTCTGTTATGATTGTTATTGGGATTTCCCTCGTCTCTATTACAGTGGTGGTTACAGGATTACTTTTGAGGTAAGTGATGAGTTTTGTTCCAGAGATAATTAGCAGGAAGATAAGTATGATGGTAGTTACTCCGAAATTGGTAAGATATTTTGTTCGGCTTTCTTCTTCAATCAACTTTATGCGTTCAGTGTTGTTAAGATGCATCTCCTTCATTGATTCCAGTGTAAGTATTTCTTCAAAGGTCCTGACGATTTCGTCCGGTTGCACTATAGGGGGAAGTGGCTTGGAGCTGGAGCGTTCATTAAACGTGTACGTCTGATTATCTGCGATCACCGTTGCGTTGTGGTATTGGATGATGAATGTTCCAGTTAGGTTCATCGTTTCGCTATTGATCATGATCGATCCATTGAATTTATTTAGCAGCAAAGTTCCAGGGAATATTTCTTCCGTAGAAGGGATGTGTCTATTATCAATTTCGGTGCAGGTTGAAGGTCGACTCCTGAGCAAGTTAGGGATACAGTTTGTTTCGCTTAAATCTACTATTTGTTTATTATTACATATTGTTATCCTAGTGCTAGAGGGACATTTTTCTTTTATGCCATAAATTTTATTTTCACAATCTAATACATTTTCGTATGGTACTTTAACTATAAAATTCTCTCTTTTAATGGGTTTTATCGTTAACATTTTGCATAAGGCAATATCCGTATTGGGAATGCTCATTATATAAAGTAAGCTAAGGTTACTTGATGCAATTTTTATTTCTGCAAAATCTAATGCTTCTTCTAAATTAGTATATGGTACGTTATTTTTATCAAATAATTCTTTAACTATATTTATTTCTTTATTTGAAAGTATGAAGGAATTTACGATACCAACTTTTGCCCAGTGTAAGGCGTAATCTACGTTAATAATTTCTTCCTAAATTAGATCTAGTTTATATTTAATGTTTGCTACAACTACATTTCTCATTTCATCATTCGTTTTGAATGTTTCTATTATTTTATTCGCAAGATTCGTTATATTATTCATTCTATCAGTTATCGATTTATTAATTATTACCTGTTTATTATTGTTTTCTAAAACATCGTTTATTTTTGCTTTCAATATTAGAAAATCATCGTGGTCAGGGCTTCCGGCTAGCCATTTCCATGCACTGCCTAGAAAGTCAAGTGATCTCTTTAGCCTTGTTTTGGGTTTTAGTCTGTTAATTGAGATTTTAATTTCAGTTAGTTCGTGGGAAAGGAATGGATACATGGGATGGGTTGTACCGACTTCATTTTTTACTTTAAGGTCTAAGTCGAAAAGGATTTGCTCGTAAGAGTGTAGATCGATGACGTGGATCAACTTGAGAGTTCCAGTTTGTACTTTTGCTGTTCCAGTAGTTAGTGCTATTGCCTTTGATTTTGAGTAGTCCAAGATCTGTACCTCTGCGGAGCAGAAGGTGATGAGCAGTCTGGAAGGGAAAATTTAACTCTTAATGTTGTTTTTGTGTACTATCCTGCCTGATTCTGTGAGAATGGTTTTTGAATGGTTTTCCTTTACTATTTCTTCTTTATAACGTGGAGATAATTTAGAGCCTTTTCGTTTATTTAACTTAACATAAATGATTTCGCCGGGGGTGTAATCTTTGATTGGGTGTCTTTTTTTGTTAAGGTGGGCTAGATCAGCTTCCTGTTTTTCTTTGAGCCTGGTTATGTTGTCTTGTCTGGCTTTTTCGAAATCTTCGGGGTTGATGCTAACGCTTCTACCAAAGAAAACTTCGAGTGGTCTCTTGCCTGTTGTCGAATGTACCGAGAAGTTATATTCGTATACAGCTCTGTCGAGGAGCTCTGGGAAAGATCTTTGTACGCCGTCCGTTTTTAGACATCTTAATATTTCCGTAAGGGTCGAGTGGAATCTTTCTACTTGTCCGTTGACTGTACTAGAGTAAGGAGGGGTTTTGAAGATTCTAATATTGAGTTGGTCTTCGACCATGAAACTGATTGATGATGAATTGAGGGATTTCTCGTTGTCGATAACGATTGTCTTAGGAACGCCGAAGGAGAACAGTAATTCACGTAATGGAGCCTTTATGTCTTCAATCGCTTTTGATTTAAGTATTTTTACTTGCGCATATTTGGAGAACTTATCTATTGCTGTCAGAACTAATTTTTTTTCAGTTGAATAGATATCTATATGTAGAATTTCGCCTGGGAAACTAGGAATTGGTGTCTCCTTTAGCTCAGGTTTGTTAGGGTGTCTGTCATATTTTTGTTCTTTACAGACTACACATTGTTTAACCAAGTTGTTTATTTTGGCGTTCATTTTTGGGAAATAGAATTTTTCCAGAAGTTGAATTTTGTTTTCTCGTGCATTACGATGAGCTCTTTTGTGGGTGTTCAAAATTTCCTCTTCTTGCCTGTCTGGATTCGTAAGGTCTTCTACTTGAGTTTGGGTAAAACGGACTTTATAATTTCTGAAGTGGGCTGCATAAATCTGCTGGATCCTGCCCATAATTGTTTCTGATGTTAGTAAACCGTTAATCACGCTGGGGTTTAAGTATCGTTTGAATATTGCTATCAGTTCTTCTTCAGAATAATTTGGTTGTACGAATATATGTCTGTGATAGGTGGGGAATGGAATCTTAAACTCGTAGTAGGTTTCGTCGCCTGATTTTAGTAGTATTTGGTTTTTAAATACGTTAATGGGTGCTTCTGTAGCTGGTATGTGATCGTGAGCAGAACTTTCGCTACTATGCTGTGTTACAGTGACCGAATTAATTGGGGATGTTTCCGGTGCTCGGGAGAGAGCGTCGGCTACTACATTCATCTTACCAGGTGTATATTTTAATTCGTAATTATACTCCTCTAGTATACTTTTCCACCTTTTCATTTTGTTATTATTGTTTTTGTTGCTTAAAGCATAAGTCAGTGGTTGGTGGTCGGTGAATATTTGGACTTTCGCTGTACCGTAAAGGTAGTTTCTTAGAGAATTTAGAGCCCATATAATTGCAAGCATTTCTTTTTCATTTGTTGCATAGTGTTCCTCCGTTTTATTTAATGTTCTGGAGATGAATATTATGGGTCTATTATCTTGGGCTAACACTGCGCCGATTGCGTAGTCCGAGGCATCTGTGGTTAATTGAAACTCTTTATTAAAATTGGGATAAACGAGTATCAAGTCTTCTGAGACTAAAGAATTTTTAATTTTTGTAAAGGCTTCGATTGCCTCATCGTTAAGCTGGATAGTTTTTTTGTTTGATTGATTTTTGGAAACTCTTCCGCCTTCCCCTCTTAAAAGGGCTGTAAGGGGTTTCGCCAGGTTGGCATATCCCTTGATAAAACGGCGATAGTACCCTGAAAGCCCGAGGAATGATCGAAGATCTTTCAGTGTTTTTGGGCATGGGAAGTTGGTTATTGCTTCAACTTTCGCAGGGTTTGTTTTGATTCCTTCTGAGGAAATGGTGAAGCCTAGAAATTCGACTTTGTCCCGAAGGAATTCACATTTGTCGAGCTGAACTTTCATGTTTGCATTTCTTAGGGTTTGGAAAACTTTTTTGAGGTTTTCGAAGTGTGAGTCTTCATCTTTGCTGAAGATCACGATATCGTCAATATAGACGTAGCAGATTTTCCCTATATGATCGCGCAGTATGTCGTCGAGTGCTCTTTGGAAAATAGATGGCGCATTCTTTAGGCCGAAGGGTAATCTTGTGAACTCATACTTTCCGTTGTTCACAGAAAAGGCTGTCTTTTCGAAATCTGATTCCTTAAGTGGAATCTGGTGAAAACCGCTTTTGAGGTCGATCACCGAAAACCATTTACTTTGTCCTAGTTGAGCTAGAACTTCGTTTATTTCGGGAATTGGATATTTATCCGCGATCGTAATGGTGTTTAATTTACGGTAGTCTATCACCATTCTATATTTTTTCTCGCCGGATGAGTCGGCTTTTTTTGGTACTATCCATACAGGAGAATTGTATGGAGATCTTGATGGTCTTATGATGCCATCATTTAGAAGTTGTTTTACTTGCTTCTCAACTTCGTCTTTCAGGGACATTGGATAGGGATAGAATTTTGAATATACCGGAGTTTCTGAAGTTGTCCGGATTTCTCCCTTTATGACTGTAGTAAAGGTCAATTTCTCATTGGGCTCAGTGAAGAGATTCGGAAATTGCTGTACCAAACTGTTTATTTTATCTGCTTGCTGTTCGCTCATATGATCAGTTCTGATATCTATTTGGTTTACTGCCGTGTAGGCTCGTTGTTTCATCCTAATCTTAACTTTATTTCGGATAATCATGAAGCTTTCTTTTGTGTGAATTATTGCGGACAGGTCTTTTAAACTATCATTGCCTAGGATGGCGTGAAATGATCTGAGAGAAGGTAGGATAAAGAATTTAATCTTTGTATCATCGATGCCAAATAAGTTAACTAAAATGTGGTGAGAAATTTTAATGTTTCCACCTACGGAGTTCGCGTAGAATGGCTGTACATTCGGAATGGGATTTGGGGCCAAGTTTGCTTGGATATAATTTTTACTAGAACCGGTATCGATCAGAATATTTAATATTTGTCCGCTCTTCGTTCTGCATTCGAAGTAAGGCAGTGAAGAGCTATTTATTCTAAAAAATGGATATCTGTGAAATCAGAAATCTCCTGTGGTTCACTTTCGTTTTCCACATAGGTTTCTGCGTAATCCGTAAAGGATTGGTCATAATTATCAGCTTCCGCGTCTCGCAATTGCTCATAGCTGTCAATCTCTTGGGGTTCTATATGGAAGTTTCGTTGATACTTATTAGGCATGTTAACTCTTTGCGATTCTGCTGGAGGTCTTTTTCCATACATCTGATTTTGCGATGGTCTATTCATATAGTCGATTCTTTTTGTTTGGATGGTTTGATCAACATCCATTGGTTCAGGCCTTGGTGGTGGTTTATTTGCAACTGGTCGTGGGGGAGTAAATGAATTAAACTGGCCATGATTATATTGCAGATTCCGATTGAATGCTGGTTGTCTGTAGTAGTTTTGATATGAAGGCTGGGGTATGTGTGCTAGGTTGGGATAGAATTGTGGTTTTCCTCCTTGAGGGTTTGGTCTATTGTGGTTTGGTATATTTTTACGAGGAGGTAACGGTAGTATGACCTGATTATGGGCCGCGCGAGATGGACCTTGATGAGAAATGGCATATCGAGTTCTATAATTTTGATTTTCCAATTTAAGACAGAAGTGCAATGCTTGAGGTAAACTTGATGGTTCCCGCATTCCAAGAAGTCTTGGTAGATCGCCTCGTAAACCTCTGATAAAAGTGTCGAGGGCTTTATCCCTATATGTCTGGGTGAGTAAAGTTAAAGACTCGTTGCTAACGTCCATGCAACCTATCTTATTCAGAATGAGCGATAAATGGGCGTACACCTCGTGGTAGAATTCTTGTACGGTGTTGTTCCCCTGAATCAGAGAAGACATTTGGTATTCGAGTGTGGATAAATCGCGTTTATCTGCATAATGCATCGTGAGACATCGAGCTATAGATTTCCAATCTAATGGAGTATTATAGGATTCTAACACTACGTCGGCTTGTCCAACAATTTTGTTACGAATCACGTTAAGAATACCGAAATATTTAGGGGTGCCTTTAATACTTTCATAAAGTTGTAGAATTCGATCTACACTTTTTTTCCAGGAGTTGAATTCTCCAGGTAAACCGTTGAAGTCTTTTAGACATCGAACAACATCGGGTATTTTGTCTAATTCGCCTAAATTTGCGCGAAATTGTGGGTAAATAGTTTGGTCTGTTCCCATGAATTGATCGGCATCTGGATTTATTAAAGACTGAATTATTCGTCGTCCTTCGCTTTGAAAAACACGGTCAAACACTCCGGTTATGTACCTATCTAGGGACTCATTTGCGACAATTCCACCAGCGGTGACTGTGGGTGGTTGAGATGCTTGAGATGGTTGAGGTTGGGGATTTGGATTTTGTTCTGCTGCACTCAGAACCGGGGGCCTAATTAGATTATTCGGGTTAGCCATTTTCTTATTCTTCAAACCAAGACGAGAGATTTTGAGTGATTTTAAAACTACTAATTGATTATGGAATGGTTTTTTTTATAACGTCCGAACTTTTCTATACTTTTACCGGCAATTTATATCACGATTTAAAATTTTCAATAGATAGTTTCGCGAATAAGGTAATAATTAATTTCACCGATTTATTTTTCTTTAATTCACTTTTATCAAGAATCTTGTTTCACTTTAAAATATAATAATTATAGAGGGAAAAAATAAAAAATAAAAATGGAATATATTCTTAAAACTATAATATATTAGAATAAAAAACGAATATTTTATTTGTTTTATTAAAAAAATTGTATCAAGAAAAAATTTTAGTAACTCTAAAAAAAATATTTTATTTTATTTGTTTTATTTATTTGCTATCAATTGGTATCAAAAAAATTTTATTAACTTTTGCAAAATAAATATATTTATTCCTTCACTTTTCCTTTTTTTCGTATATATTTTATTTTTTTAAAAATTGCTCCCTTACCAGATTGGGATATTCACTTTGAATTTATTATTATGTAATTCACTTTAAATTTATTTTCACTTTCTTTGAGAAATATATATATAACTAAGACTTACAGAACTATTAGAAATTTTCTTGTCATATCCGCGATGAGTGGCTGCTAAAACTTTTAGCTCCTTTTCCTCCGATGATCGGCTACTGGGGGGCCTTATTTCCTCACGCGATGGGTTTTTTTTGGACGCAGGTACTGGTGCTTCTTGAGGACCTTTATTTCCAGTTCGTTATGTTGCTCCTTATAAATTGTGGACTGCAATTTGCTGGTGCTTCTTGAGGACCTTCTGCAAATTTTTTGGTGCTACTTGAGGACCTTTTGTAACAATCACTTAACACACGCGGTTCTATTTAGGAACACTACTATGTAACAATTTAAGGAATGCGAACTGAACTTGTACCTGGTCCCTGCTCGGGCGCCAGTTAAATTTTTATTTATATGACTTCATAAAAAAAATAAAAGATTATCGCTCTGTAATAAACGTCTTGCTTTATTGAAGATCAAAATCAAACTATGAAGTACTTAGAGCTAATTACATTAATTGGGCGAGTTGGGGTTGCTCAGGTGGAGACATGTCGTCAGCAGCTTTCAAGTTCACGGGTACCGTGTTTCCGTTGCAGGTGTTGGCGGTGTTGGTTGACCTGTGGGAAAGTATGACATCGGCCTTGGGTTGTTAGCCTGGGAAATGCTGCGGTGGCGATAGATTTCCTTTGTTTAATATTTCTGGTGAATTTTGCGTTAACTTATATCTACAGTGACCAGGACAGACTCATGTGCGTTTACAATTGATGTCATGAAGAAATGTGTATTTTCTCCTCCAAACACTATTTCGTTCAATGGTCCTTTCAATCTTACCTGCAGTGAAACTACTGTTTGCCAAGCCTTTGTTCCTATTGTAGCACTGGTGGGCAAGAAATACTTCCAATCCATTGTTAGGTTCTAAGACCAACCCAGGGTCAGTTACCTCTCGGGTTCTCGACCCGGGAAATGAGTGCTCATAAATGGCTTCATGGTATCCCTGGTGTTCTCCGTAAAGAACCCTTCAGCAGTCTTGAGGGAAACAATGCAATTGGAGTGATCCTTACACAGAATTTTGTGTAACCTCAAGGTGGCTGGAAGCTTGTCTACCGGCTTCAGTGATGGGATTAATACCAACGTGACTGACTCTTCATCTGAAGGCTGTGCGATAGGTAAATGTGTATTCTTTCATTTAGTATAAAGAGCAAAAACTTGAGTAACTTCTTTTAAAGGTTATGTTGTTCAGAGAGTAAAATGAAGTTGAGTGTGTTAAAGTCGAAACGCGACAAAGTTTATTGTTTACAGTATAAAAAGACAGGTGGCTTCAACGGTATACAGAAACAAAGTAATGTAAAAGACTGCATACCATAAGACGGTATTTTAGTGCTGATGTCACGTGTGGCCCCATTTCCATATAAAATCGAAGCTGTTGTTGTTTCTGCATGAGACCCGAGGTCACCAGGCTCGGTTTTGTACGGTATTCGAAGCTGTCAGTCTCTTTTGCATTACCTTCTGTTTCTGTATACCTTGGGTGGCTTCAACATATTTAGGTACAAAATATGAGCAAAATACTAAAAAACGAAGAATATTTAAATTTTTCTCACCCTCACACAAGCGTAGAGCTCATCACAATATTTTTTTAACACCCTCCTGACTCTTTACACCCTAAAACCTTTTTACTCCTTCGAGATAAACTTGCCACAATAGATGAATTTACGAAATGATGGATTGGTGATAAAAATCCTCATCCTGCGCTTATTACAACTCCCACATTGAATCCGCTAATTTAAAATTTCCCTTTGTGCTGGATAATGTTCTCGATAATAATTATCGGGGACAAGAGTTTGTACGGAAGCTGTTCCAGCGCAGAGCGGAACAGATTAAAAACGCAGCATAAATCGATTGATGCCTTTAATCTATGAAATAAACGCTGCCTAACCAAAAAAAATGTGGATCAGCCCCACACTTACCCCGTTCTGGAAATGATTAGAGAAGATATCCTCCATTAAGCCCGGCACATTAGAATCGATTCGAGCCATTATCATAAACTCCATTACCGTAAACCCAAGGATTAAAAATAAAATCCTCATAAATATGAAAATTATCAAAGAAACGATTCGTTTGCAATCCTAAAATACGAATACCAATCATATATACGAAATTCCCTTTTTATGATTATTACTAAAATGCTTTTGATTGATTTTCGATCCTTTTTTCAATTACAGGAATGAGGAGGCGGAATTTCATAGTAGTCTAATCGACTGCTTTCATCATGGGATCGAAAGGCTTCAATCATGCAAGCGGACAGCAAATATCATGATATTATACACTTACGCTGTGTTCTTTGATTTGCGAGGATATCGTGCATCTGAGGATTTTTTGTTGAGCTGAAAAAAGGCGCATACATGAATATCAAAAGGACAAAAGGGAGCAAGGACGAAATTAATCTCACTAAAAACTTTCAACTGGAATTGAAAATTTCAATAATCCAGAGATTTCCTGCAGCGTGTATTTTGCAATTCTACGACTAGTTATGACGATATATGAAGAGATCCAGCAGCAGCAGTAGCCAGGATTTTCGGTGAAATTATCGACGATATTCAGAATCGTTTTGTCTTTGCTCTACTGGATCTGGAAAACTTTTAATTAGGCAAATGGACTTAACGGGCCAAAGCGAATTGGAGCAGTTCTACTCTCCGCGGCAGCCTGATAATTTTTCCCAGCAAGGAAATTTGGATTTCCCCTACTACGATGGCAACGACACTTACATGCAAAGAAATAGCAACGGAGACGAGGACTGCATCAATAACGCCAATAATGTGTCTTACCTCAATGTGTCCTGTGATACTGTGCTTGCATACAGTATTCCGCTGTACGGATACTGTATGCCGTTTCTGCTGTTCATCACTGTTACAGCCAACACACTTATTGTCCTGGTGCTGAGCAAGCGGGGCATGGCTACACCAACAAATTTCGTGCTAATGGGTAAGTATTTTTGCATTGCTTTCACCACCACAACCATGGAAAAATGAATTAAAAACCTTGATACAAGCCAGACTTTTGAAACAACCTCCATTAAGAAAGTTTCTTGGCCGAAATTCGATTTATGTGGGAGGAAGTAATACACCTGGCTAAGTATCCCCATATCTTAGCACCTGTCTGTGGGATAGAACGAGGGGCGCTGATTTTATCATCCTCTAAATCTGCTCCTTTCTACGAAATCAAAACTTCAGCCCTCTTGTCCCTTTTCGGGAAGAGACTCCAACGCAGTTAAGAAATTATAATTTGTTTCGATTAAAAAGTTCCTCTTTAGACACAACACCGGGGCGGAGACGATGAACCGGGGCAATATTTGAAGAGCATTATCATAAAAAATACCCTAATATTCCATCACCCCCACGACCTGGAGTAAGCACCTTTCACCTCTCATATTGCTTAAGGAAATCTCCCCTTATCTCTTTGGCCTTGGTCATTTTTATATCGAATGAACAAACTTTGACTTCATCGCAGAGCATCCATTTATTTGCTGGGGTATATCGTCCCTACGAGGTTTTTTTTGCATTGAGTCTTAAACGCGTTACCCTCGCCTAAGGGTTGATTTGGACAGAATTTACGAAACTCGATTAGCAAGATAAAATGATGCTTTAAAAAAAAGTAAAATCCGTAAATATTTGTTGCGAAGATGATAATCGTCCGGGCCCTTGGCCGATTTTGGCGATTCCTCATAAAACTTTGCCCATCCTTTCGCCATAGTTCCAAGGGATCCTTTGGTATCTTGTTTAAATAAGGTTTATCCTCGGGGAACCAATCAACAGACACTAAGCGATTTTCGACCTATAAACAAATAATTTAATGATGTTTGATGATAAGGCAACCTTAGTATCAATTTAGCTCATTGGAGCATTTGCATTAACCAACCTTTATGTGGTGGTATGAGTCGCACAAAATTGAAAGGTTTGAAAATCCTCAGGATCTTCTAAGGAAAAAAAGTTTTTTTTCATTAAAAAACTATGCTCAGAAATCAACGTACCAGCCATGATGTACACGTCGTCTTCCAAAATTAAGAAATAAGCTTCTACTTCATCTTCTTATTCATTTTCAGGTGAGGTATAAGGTTGAAAATTAACGCGGCTACTAGTTGACCTACACATTTTACTGCACCATGTATGTCTCTATTAATTTGTAAGCCAGACCACATGCATACGTTTCCACAATCTCTTAGTCGCTTAGAGTCATATGTTCGAACAAGGTCAAGTTAAACAACTATCCCAGTCAAATTAGGTTTTCTCTTGCCAACAGATCCATCCTCAAATACGCAAAAAGATATGAATGAACTACTTTTGGCCTTCAAATTTCTTTGGGAGAGTTTCCAAAATGGCATTAAAAACGGCCCAAAAATAGATTTTAGGCTTTTCTACAAAACAAAATGTTTCTATAAAATTTTTAGAACTTCGCTTTGGTTGAAGAAGACCGATCCTTCCGACATGTCGTGCCGAGCCATGCATGATGCCTTTCTTAATTCTATTTCAGGTTGATCACACATTAGCTCGTTCTGTCGGCAACGTTCTCCCTCAGGATGTAAGGCTTCGGTAGGAATTGGTGTACCAATGCTATCAGCAACAGCAATAACATCCAACACAAAGTCTAGAAATTAACAAGTCTTTCATCTTCATATGGTTAGTGAGTGAAAGGCGAACAGCTATATGCACAAGTTCTTCAAATGACTGTCAGGCTTTCAGAAAGAGAATGCAAGATTTTTATACGCGTTGGCACACAACTAAACAGCAGAAACTTTTATGAGTTTATATGGGGATAAACTTAATGTATTGGTGCATATTTGCTCGTTTGTTTTGATTTATGAAAGAAAACAGATGATTCAATTTTATTTCCTTTTCTGTTCTGCATACTTTATCGTAAAGAGAGAGAATGTGGCTTTGTCTCGCCGAGTTCAAGAAGTATGCGTTGAGTTTTGCTCAGCAGCAAGACCCTCTCAACTACAGGCCACGTGGTTGAATTTTTCGTGGTGTTGGTCACAGGCCCAAAAGTCACCGCACACCGGAGTAACATGGCGCGGAAGCCGTACGCGCAGAATTTCTGTGTTTATTTTTGCAGTAAAAAGTGATAAAATATTGTATTTTAACACTTTTAACTGCACTTGGATTTATCAGTGAATAGTTTTTTAGTGATTTCATTAAAAAAAAAAAATAAAACAAATTTGGTGATTAAGTGTGTTTAAGTGTTCAAATTGTTAAGGCGATCAACTTTTTTTTCACATTCACGGTGTTTTTTCATGTTTATTTACGAATAAAAATGTTGAATATTTAATGTTTTGTGTAGTTATGGAATTAAAAGTGATTTTAAAGTGATTAATACATATATTATGATATTATTATTAAAAATATAGGTGCCGAAAAACACTCCTCTTATTCACTTTTCCATTCGCACTTTTCTGTACTTATATGTATGTTTAGTAATAATTGCAAAATAAATTAATTAATGACTTTGAAATCACTTTTAATTAAATATTCAGCATATTTTCCCTTAATATACACGAAAAAAACACCGTGAATGTAAAATGAATTGATCACCTTAACAATTAAGACACCAAAAATACACTAAATCACTATTTTTTTTATATATTTTTTTATTAAATCACTAAAGAAATAATCACTGATAATCCTTGTATGGTTTAAAGCGATAAATTTCAATAATTTACCACTTTTTACCACAAAACTATAACGAAAACACTTCCGAACGTACTCTGCGCCATTAAATTCTCAGCAACTGTCAAATTTTGGGACCATTCTCAGCTATGGTTGTATTGGTGCCAGACACAACTGCATGGCCTGTAGTTGAGAGGGTCTTGTCAGCAGTGATGTTGATATATGCACGCACACAACTAACGGGGGGGAAATTTTGTGTGAAGATGAAAGACTTGTTATTACTAGACTTTGGTCCAACACAGCCAGTTGAGCGGCTCACCGTTCGTAAAGGTTCTCCGCGGTTCTCCGCCCTTCCCATTGTTGCCCGGCCTATTTGACCATCTTGCCTCTACACGACTGCAATACATTTTTTTTGGGTGCTCCATACGTTGTCGTCCACAATAATGACTTACGGTTTCTATCGGCTTGACTTTCTCGAACCATTTTGTCCTTTGGCCATTGTTGGCAGGTTTTCAGCTATGCATGTTTTCCAAAAATGATCTGCAACGCGTTGCATCGTCCGCCAGTTTTTTCTCAATATCTATTCTTCATCATTAAATATCCCTGGAGGTTTGTCTACGTTAGAGGCTCCCAGCAAAAATAGATTGGGCGTCAAAAATTCATCATTTGTCGTTTCGAACGGCACGAATGCTAGTGGTCTAGAATTTATTATGTTTTCCACTTCCAAGAGCGC
The DNA here is from genome assembly GCA_949987705.1 of Thereva unica. Classification (NCBI taxonomy): domain Eukaryota; kingdom Metazoa; phylum Arthropoda; class Insecta; order Diptera; family Therevidae; genus Thereva; species Thereva unica. Next base: position 81,557,825 of record OX465284.1, on the reverse strand, counting down.
ACTATGTAATGTCTCGTCCGTGAATCTTTTTTTGTCAGTAATCTGGTCCAATTATTTGAATTTGAATTTGAATTTGATTTTGAATTTGAATTTGAATTTGAATTTGAATTTGAATTTGAATTTGAATTTGAATTTGAATTTGAATTTGAATTTGAATTTGAATTTGAATTTGAATTTGAATTTGAATTTGAATTTGAATTTGAATTTGAATTTGAATTTGAATTTGAATTTGGATTTGAATTTGAATATTGCTATGATTCTTTCCACACATTTGTGCCATTTGTCTGAGAAAATTTCTATAGGTGTTCCTCTTGGTGCTATGACATTTCGTATAGAGTTGGGTTGTTAAATTTATAGGCGACTTTCAGATGCCCGTTTTTACCGTCAGGCAGGTGAACAGCCCATCTTTTGTTCCTTTCTCCAGCCAAAGGTTTTGGGCACTGGTCCAAAATAATCAAACCCAATATATAGTATTTTTTATACATAAGACAGGAAAAGCCTCCTTCGTAGCACTAGGCCAGGACTTCAGACCAATCAGTCTATCGTCCTTTCTATTAAAGACTCTACAAAGGCTAATCAAAATATATCTTGGGCAGACCATACTAACCTCGGACTCATTGGCTTCAACCCTCGGGTGATATGGTCAAGGACTATACATCAGTGGCTTTCCTTGACATAGAGGGAGCATTAAACAACGTACTCCTTAGGACGCGATTATCCTAGCCTTGAAAGAATATGGGATCGAAGCATCGCTGGTGTCTCTTATCCACCAAACGCTTACTGGCAGGAAGGTGAGTTCGATCTTAGGTGGCTCCACGGTCACTAGAGGTACCTCGCAGGAAGGAGTACTTTCCCCGCTCCAATGGGTCAAAACTGTAAACCAGCTTTTACGACGCATGGAGGCAGAGGAGCAGCAATTTTTTAAAGCCATAAGGCGATTCCGTGCTTGCCTGTGGCGTAAGCGTGCGTGCCCGTGGCGGGAGTGTATCGGACCCAGAAAGGGAGCAATTATCTTGCTGACCATAAAGACCAATAGCATACTCAGTAGAACGGTTTTCGTTCGATTGAGTAGGTCAAGCACCATTGGACGTAGTTAGTGCTTAGTTGGGGGGCTGCTTGGTAAAACAAAACTCGCGTTCGCCGATGCGAATGCATCTATAATGGGTCATGCCTGACGAACAAATTTTTAGATTTTCGTGGCTGTGGCGGAAGCGTGCATGACTGCGGCGTGCGTAGAGTGAGTTCTTTTGTGACATGCCTATTTGTTCGCTATGCATGCTAGCTGCGGGCGCGTGTGTGCTAGTAAGAAAATTTACCACTAAATTATTTTTAATCGGGTAGACACAAATCTCATTCAGTCAAAGCAGAAGATCTTATGAAAAGTTGGTCATTTATTACTTTGATCCCAGCAGCGCTCGCCAACCATTATAGGGAAAAAATACATTATGGATGTGAATTATCCTGTCGTCTATCTACTATAAGGATTTGTTCTAAAAATGAGATCTATTTTTTACCGTGCCACTTTAAATTATACTTAATAGAAGCAATAGTCTAGCAACCCAATTTATTCAGTAATTCACTACCCAGAACACTCTACCCAATGGCGAATTAAAATATTAACTTCCACACCTCTGTGCTACTTTTTACCTGAATTTTGATTACGCTTTAAGTATCTTTATCAACCTCGCACAACCACCTCGAAAAATTCCAGTGAAAAATTAATAAAAATAAAAAATCAGATTAAATTTTTTTTTGCAAAAACTTATTATCAGCTGTGATTGTAATTTTTTAATTGCTTTTTTTGCAGGAATGGCTTTATGTGACATGTTCACCGTTCTCTTCCCTGCACCGGGTCTCTTCTACATGTACACGTTTGGGAATCATTACAAGCCATTATCACCGGTATCTGCCTGTTACGCTTACAACGCTTTTAACGAAGTAAGTATCTCTTAAAAGTGCGCCATAAAAAATTATATTATGTATTTTCTTTATTTTTTATTTTTGGTTCACAATCGTAACCACGCCAGGTGAATGCATTAAATTAAGTACTTTAATTATCTTATTACACCCCCGCAAGGGCGCTACAGTAGTTTTAGGTATTAGTGGTTCCAGGTCGAACACGAATTCCTGTTAAGTGAATTTGGGAAACCATTCAATGGATAAGCCCTTAAAGTTGTCTTCGGAGCACTGAAAGATTTAAGGACCTGTTTTGCAGATAGCCCCATGCCAAGTACGGAAGGATTATAAGTTTACTTTTAGCATTTCGCCCCGAGATATTCTCACATCTCTTACTGTTCGGATTAATGAGGACCTTTATGTTTTGTTCTCTGGGTGCTGCCGCTACGAGAAAGGATTCACTTCTGGGCATAAATTATGTTTATGCGCACTTGTAACACCTTGAATTTTGCCGTACAGGGCCCATCCACCTTGGGCCACACTAGGCGGAGGAATTTAAATTATTTAAGCCATAACGAATCTTTTTCCATTCCATGAATTCTAACATTATTCCATAAAGTTCCAGATTTTTTTTCACCTGAAATATTTACGGGAATTATGCTGGATAATCTCGCGAAAATAATGACTGCAGATTTTAATTACATGACATTTATTTGCGCCAGATTAGGTCACATCTAGCATAGCTGCTACCACGATAATATTTTATGAAGGTTACGTGCCTAGGTGTCCAAATCCCATTATATTGTTTAGTACCTTTTGCATGCTGATTATGTGATCATGTGATTTATAAACAGGATTTGCTTGAGTAGGTAACAAAGCTGCTTTGGGGGGAATCCATAAATTTGGCTCTTACGGCTTAGTATCGCCAAATTGATTCTTTTTCTTCCCGTACCTTTGCCGACAGTGTTTATGAATCGTAAAATATGAAAAGAATGTACTTTGCAGGAGTTATGCTTGTGTCTCGTTAAATAAAGCAGAGGTGTTTTTGCTGCACATACTTATAAAATATTTTGCAGGAATATTCTCCACATAGATAAGTTTTATCTGGCTTTAATGTTTTCCAGCAATTCATAAAGTTTTTCACCTGCTTGCAAAACTTTATTCTGGTTTAAAGATCCTGAACCTGTGCTCTTGCATCTTCTCAGGACTTCGCGTTCGGAATACCCTCAAGAATAGAGTTTAGAAACGGAGTTGTCCTGAAGGTGTTTGATCTAGAGGGCGCGAAGGGCTATCTAGAGACACCAACAGTGCAATGGTACTAGCAATCCTAAAAGAATATCAGACAATGAGCCTCGAATTCTTATACCCTCTATATGAGATCAAGGCTCGGTTTAGGTAGGGGAGGAATAATCTCTGCTATGGATCCTCCGAAGTACTCAGATGCTTTAGGGTAAACAGATGTGAAGACCAGACCTCAACCCACCTCACAGGTAGTTGGCTTAAGTAACGATGGACATCTTAAGCTTATCCAGTGTCTCCAGGCTCAAATTTCTGCCTAAAGGACAACTCTTATATGTACTCTGAACGAACTGGTGGAGGGTTTGAGCAGTAGTTTCCAAGCTGGGGAGATCGACCTCTTATAGCTTTTTGACTCATTTTTTTTAATTTCTTTTTAAATCTTTTTTATTATACATCACTTCACCATCTACATCTTCGGTATATCAACATGGAATAACTATGACAATTCTTTGACGATTTCGGCAAATGTATCGCTTCTGAAACGCCATTCAAATTGCAACGGCTTACCCTAAAAAAATAGGGAGAGAGTGATATCGATAATCCAAATGTGTCGTATCGCCGCCGATCTCAGTAGTTAAACGCGGGTGGAGTGCGTCACTTTTTTCCATACAAAGTGTATCTTACTTAGATATTGATGGCAACGGACAAGTCGCGTCGCTTGCAATATAGAGCTGTCGTCGCAAGAATGATAAATGCCGAGCCGAATTTGTGATGGGGTCACGAAGCTCATTTTACACTCTCTGGCGGAGTCAATAAACAAAACTGTCCAATTTGAGGAACAGAGAGACACGTCATTCATGAAACACAACTGCATGACGAAAAAGTCACTGTTTGGGTGGGAGTGTGCTCAAAAACGACCATCGGACCATTTTCCTTTAAAGTTCGAAAAACCCTCGACGGCACACGCTATCGTCAGACGTTGGTGCACTTTGTGTGTCCGAAAACGCGTGATGAAAGTCTGACGAACCTATTTTCAAGAAGATGGCGCAACCGGCAGTCACTACGATGAAGTTCTTGCAAAAGTAAAGTTTATGCCAGCAAGCCGAAGACCATTGACGAACTCAAAGCTAACATACAACCCGAAGTAGCAGCTATTGCGCGCGAAATGCTGGCCAATGTTATACAGAACTGCTTTTTGCGTATCGAATGGAGGTTAATTTCATCGACATTATATTCAAAAACGGGTTTAAAATAAATGGTATAGAATATCCTAAATAAATCTTGCTTATTTGTTAAAATCGACTAAAACATGTAAAAGTTATTCAATGTTGAAATACCGAAGGTCTAAATGGCGCACCCCATTTAGTATACAAATTTACATGTTTTATTGGGGGCCCAAAGGTTTTTTTGTAGCATTAAGTTTGGAAACCACTGGGTTAGAGGAAGGCGTCGAGGACTGTAGATACTTGAGATCGTGTAGAATAACCTCCAACACTCACAGACAGCCACGGACAACCTACATAGCTCCCAAAATGAGGGAACCTTGAATGTCGCCTCATTACAAGAGTCCATGATACGAGGACGGAACATAAAAGGGCTCTTGGACAAGCAGTATCTTGGATTTTTTCTACACCTCGTATGAAGGAAAGCCGAGATCTGGTAACTTAACGGGCGGTAGTTAGATTTAACTTCAAGGGGAAAAGTCTTTACTTAACTTCAGCCTATGAACCGTATAGGCCCGTATGTCCTGCCTCCACCCCTGGGGAGAGCTCATGCAGATGACAACAACTTTAAATCGAATGGACCTGGTCGTAGGGTGAGACGCCAATGCGATATATACGTTTTACAAAACCAACGAGAATAACCTGCGAGGAGAGTCACTATTCGATTTTATCATAAATTCAAACCTAGTGGTGTGTAACTTGAGCACTTTTCGTGTTCCCAAGCAAGAAGAATTTCCAATATTTGAGAAAGTGTTGACATCACGCTATCTGGGGACACGGAAACATTCAAAGTGGAAACCTGGAGAGTATCAGTTCAAGTGTCTTTCTCGGAGCTACGTTTAAATTTTTGGTAGCGATGGAGATACATTTTATGCAAAAAGCACAAGAGTATGAACGAAACAGAAGATGTTCCTTGATTCCCCTTTGGAAGGTTTACATTCAAATGGACGGTACCGGTGCTCTATTCATACTTCCCGGCAGACATGTTTACACCCACAGACAAGTACAGCCATGAACAGCGCAATCAAAATATTCTTTCCATGAATACTGGTCGGATACGGCCAGTGTCTGTCCACGTCTGCGCGGTCATGTCACGGTAGATGTGAATATCTTCATGCACACTCTATAGAAGAATATTAATTTGCCTGGTGCGGCGCTTGTCTGGCACGCTCGATGTCTGTAGATATGAACGGACCTAAACACGTTCAATAGACAACATTTTCAAATATTCAACGCCTTGATAGGATAAGAAAGAATATGAAATAAAGAAATATTATGTGCCATGCAAAATTATTGTATTTTGACAAATCAAGCAAATTGAAATCTACATAAAAGGTAGCACAATTCAAAAAGTAAAATTGATGAACACCCCCCGATTATTGAATTTGTTGTCTCTTCGGCTTCGAGCACCCTTTATTTAAGCCATTGCCATCGATTGCGAAACTCGGGCACCTACAGCCGAAGTTACTTCAACCCAAGTTCAGAGAACCGCGTCCTTAGCGAAAGATCTACTTCTTCCAACAAAATTGTTCGGAAATAATCCGTTCGATCTGAAACTTTGAAAATCATATTTTTTCGGGGGGGAAAAAACAAAATAAAGTGGATCTGAGCTCTTTAGCAGTGATTTGAAGAGTACAAAAATCCGGGGTTTACCACTCATTAGGGAATGGATGCCTTCCAGCAGGGGCGGCGCTTTCATAGGTGCGAATGGTGCACTTGCACCGGGCGCAATTTTTCGGGGCGCAATTTATGAAATTAAGATTAAAAAAAAATTAAAACTTTGGGGAAAAAATATAAAATCGAAAAGTATGCTCACGGGTGCAAGAAATTACAAAAATTTATCCCATTTTTGTCCCTGTACTTTCTCATGCAAGAAACGGTGAAATTTCGCTTCTCTTCGGAAGTTTCCAGAGATTTTTAGCTTCGCGAATCGAGAAATCGGGAAAAAATCTTCCAAGTGAAAGAAAAATCGCTCATCTATTTGGAGCACTTTTTGAAAATTCTTTAAAAAGCACCATATCCACTCGCACAAAGGAAAAATTGTTGCGATTGCTCTGAATTGTGTATTACTGTTTACCGTGATTGATAAATAACTTGAGGGGGCTGTTGCTGCACTTTTAAATTCTGCGAGAAATCCTCTTGAATTGCTCTTTTTTTGTTTGCTCCTTTAAATCCCCGTCTTCAACGGCCTCAGTTCAATAAAGTTCAATTCAATCTTCGCCGGCTGGCATGTTCAGTTCATGCTTGAAATTGCTTTTGCTTTCTCGTCAGAAGTTAGAAATGCAAAAGGCTTACTGGAATGATATTCCATTATTCCAGTTGATTATTCTCTTTTGGGCAATTTTCATTCCCAATTTCAAGTTATGTTTGGTGAATTCAGGCTTTATTTCTCCTGAGTTCAATATGTTAAACTGCATTTAAGCTCAGGCAAAAAGTGAAGTTCAGTACACTAATTTGCTCGAACTTGCGCCGTTTGGCCGGTGAAGCCGTGGTATTACTGTCTAACAAATTAATATGGCCAGTTTTTAACGGGCCAACCCACAAAAATTTGCTATAATCGTCCATTCCCTTTTGAAATTCACTGAATAATCGCATGGGTTTTCACAAGAGCCAACTTTTCCAACAAACTATACGTTAGAATGCTTTAGCTTGTTGTTGTTGCTTTAATATTAATTCTAGCTTCCGCCATTTCCTTTCTTTTCTTATCCTAGCTAAAGGGAGGCAAAAATCAACAACAACCACACAGCTGTCAAAAAGTTGATTCAAAAACTCCGTGAAAGAATTCAAAGGTTTAGAAAATCTGCCCGCCCCATCGTCCTTGCCTACTATATGCTCCGCAAACGGTGTTTTCAGCAGAATTTTGGTTGTTGGATGATGACCCATGTAAAAATTCCTATTTCTGTAATCTTTTTTTTAAACTTATACGCATTATTTTGGTGCAATCTTAAATTTTGCGCAAACTGTGAAAAATTAGATAGTGTTTGGGTCTTTTTCCATTGTTCTTCACTGCGTTCAAAAATGAATAGGTTATGGGGCTCAATATAGCAAAGTGCACCGGGCGCAAAAAGCCCTAGCGCCGGCCCTGCCTTCCAGAGTCGAATCTGTACACTTTCCTTCGAATTCGTAATGTCTACTCTCTAGATCGAATCATCCCTTCTTTTAATTTTGCGATGTCCTAAGGTCGAAAGCCGTAAGGCCACCTTTTGCAATATAATTTATTCTAATATAGGCATAATAACAACCTTTTGCAATACCATACCTTCCAATATGAAGGCATAAGAGCTACCTGTTGCTTTACCATACTTTCCAAAAACTGGTTTTAAAAAGAACAGGGTGGGAAAGAGACGACCGAAGACAGATAATTATTACAATCATCTTACTTTACGAGCGGCTTCAGCATTTTTCCTCGATGATGAATAAAGGGAAAAGTGTGCATGTTCCTTATGCATGACACTTTGCAATACCATTCCTTCCAATAAGCATTGATTCACATTGCTTCCAATATCTTCAAAGATATACTGCATTCCGATTTCATCCATTCGTAAATTCCCTACTGGGCATATCGGTACACTACAGCAACCTGAAGTGTTCGTGATAGAGCCAAATAGACTACGTAGAAATAATCCCCGTACCCGAAAGCGCCTATACAAAAAAAATTTTGATTGGATGAGCGGTTTCGGAGTCACACATAATGTACATACACTTTTATACATACTTACATACATAATACATATTTCTTTATAAACTTCAGAAAATGTGGCAAGGCATAAAAGTTTACAAATATTGACAGTGGAAATGGCATCAACTTAGAATTTTTTGAAGTTTATTTTTGGTTATTTTTATTTCTATAAAATTCTCATGGGGATTTTCTAAAACAAACTTTTATTACTTCCTAGAAACTTTAAAGTTCTTTTTATTTTAAACGGTTTTTTAAAAAAATATATATACATCAAAGGCCATGGGAATAACATCCAAGTTTTTCAGTAATTTCTTCATAAATTGCCCACTAATGATTAATGCAAGAAAACGTGGTAGAAGTCCATATTTTATCATAGTTACCAGAATACCACAAATTTCATAAGAGATATACATATGTACGTGCAGTCGCTAAAATTGTAGCAAATACTGCAAAACCAGCCAAACACTCTTCCCAACACCACAATCAAAAAGAATCCTTGCTACATGCTATTTAACTGGCGGAATGCTCTACAATCCATGTACGTGATCAGGATATTGACATTGGCACCACCTCTCCTTGTTTTTGCTCTATGCCTAAGAAAATCCTTGCTCAGTGCAGGTCCCCGCACAAATGTGAGACCCAAAAATTTGCAGCCGGACCCCCACAGACTCGTGGCCAAGCAAAACAAATCCGCCATGAATTATTTATTATTCGCAGCGAAAATAGCATGCTCCTTTCCAACCAAAAACAATTATATCCTAACGAACATAAGAGCGTGACAAATTTTGAGGACGGCCGTATTTGTTTTTGCACGGACGTACAAGGTTTGCAGGACTAAGGACTAAGTGCACATAAAAAATGGACTAAATTTTATTCGTTCCCTGCTGGGTCCAAGGATTTTCACTGTGGGCCTCACTCGGTTATAGATTTGCAATAACCGAATGTGTGGGAATAGCTTAATCCTTCGATTAGATACGTTTCAAAAGTCACGGCGTATCAGATTTTTAGCATCATTAGTTCCAGACACACATGCCATTTATTTTTCGGCCTCAACTCTTGTAGGTCTAGACCGACTTCACATTTCGATTATTGGTTGTCTCGGTGGCAGTTACACTAGCGCTTCATGTCTAGACCAATTCTAGGTCTAAAATTTATAATCCACTAGTCGCATCGCTCCAGAGGTGCCATTACGATTATCTATGGTATATGCGTTACATCGAGTAATAGAGCCTTGCCCCTGCGAACATGTTCGAGTATAGCACTTTGAAATTCATAAAGGGCCCTCTCGGAAGAGGTGTGTGAGGAGGCACAGAGTGTGAGTGAAGTGCTGTCGCTATAAATTTTCCGTTCTGATATTATGCATACTGGCTTGAACGGAAATGAAATCGTTAACTGTGTGCTTATCGTAGGCCTGCCACATGAATGAATTATGGCAAGGCACGACAAGCTATTGCCATGGGGCTTAAAATTTCCATAGATTCGATTGAGACACCTGCCCATAATGTTGAATAATCTATGGGAAAAAAAAACCTTTTACATTTTTTAGTACATCGTGGTAATTTCATTTTGCATAAAATAAATTTTATTTATTCATTTTTCACCAGGAGAAATACTGATGAAATTTCCTTTTCAGTCTCGTGTTACAGGGAGAATGGTGCTGTTTTGCAGGCGCCAATTTGTGCCAAGGATATTCGAAAACAATTAAGATTAATGAAGTTTCCTTGTCGTACATTTTAAAAATTTACACATTCGCACATTTTTGTGATTTGTAATAACAGTCGATATTATGTATATATTTTTGTAAATTAAGGACAGCTTAAATTTTTAATGGGGTGCAAGTCTAGGTATTTTTTATACTACCACAGACCACGATGTCCTTACCCAGCGGGAAAAATAAGGCTTCAACTTGCGTTCTGTAAGTAATCATGGTAATCCGTGGAAGCATTACTTTAGGAAACCCACTTCATTTCTTTTTTTACATTGATGTCCTAGGGAGGTAAGGTATATAAGCCAGCTATTTATCTTACCACTGCATTACTGGTAAGGCAAAAATATGCACTGACTTTGCTTACCTCTACATTACTGGTAAGCCGGCATAAATATATCATCAACTCTTTCTCGCCAATGCTTTACATAGCAGCAAATCTTTTATGCTCTTTCATTATCTTGAATTTTCACGCTTTGTTGTGGAATAAATAAATATCCTAATTTGGTAATACATAGTTACAAGCAGAGGGCAATTGCTTACATTCAGCTTACCCTTGCCTTTCTTAAGAAGCAGACGGCAAGTTTGTTGCCTACTACTTACTTTTGCATTACAGATTACTTTCAAGGAAGGCTTACCCTATACCTTTCTACCGGAAGCATTACCTAATTTCCCGCTGGGTAACTACATAGTTCAATGTATAATAGTAAGCTTAGGTGGAGGGATAGAAGAGGATACGATACGTTACGGACGGTGTTAGTGGTGTTGAATAAGATGGCAACGAACTTAATATTTGAGTACTCGGACTTTGTACAAATTCGAAAATACCGACTGCGGAAGATCATTCTTCATGAGGCTTCGAGTTTTTCTGTTAATTAATGAACGTACCTAAGTGCCAACTTTGACTTCGCCGACAGAAAGGGAAACGGCCGCCTCTTAAAATATCGCCCCTATTATGCAAGAAGGGGGTAACTATCATTTACCCAAATGCATTGTCGTGCCACAAAACAGATCATTAAAACTACTGCACATTAAGCATGCCACCAAAAATTAATTAAACATCGATGACTATCTTAGGGATCAACTTTTTAAGCTAAAGTCCTCCATTCACATTCAGGCCGCCGCACACTGGGGCAGATACCCTCAAAGACTGGCAGAATTTCATAAAATGAAATGTTATTTAGAAATACCCACTTGTACTATTTCAAAATAACACTTACCTACCTACGATTTCGCAGAAATTAAATGCTTCGTAACTTATCCTAACGGCCACAAAAGTGTGCCTTATTCGTCATTTGCTCACGTATTTTGGGCGGCCATTTATTTTGAACCGTTTCAAAGTAGTTTTGAGGTGTCATTTATAATTTATTTACCCGATTAAAAATGAAATTCGCCCGCAGCTAGCACGCAGCTAGCATGCACTAGCCCGCACGGCGCCCGCAGCTAGCATGCACGCCTGAAGACTAGCCCGCAGCTAGCATGCAGCTGGCACGCAGGAATATTATAAATCACGAGTAAAAATGAAATTCGCCCGCAGCTAGCACGCAGCTGGCATGCACTAGCCCGCACGGCGCCTGCTGCTAGCATGCACGCCTGAGTGAAAATAACACTAAAAGAAAATATTTTTTTTTTCGTAGAATAAAAATTCTACGCCTCTTAAAAAAGATGGAGAAGAGTATGTATGTAAAGTCGTCATCAGGCACATTTTGAGATTTTCGTGCGTGTGGCGGGAGAGTGGATGCCTGTGGCGGGAGAGTGCATCCCTCTAGCGAACAAATTTTTAGATTTTCGTGCCAGTGGCGGGAGCGTGTAACCCTGTGGCGGGAGCGTGCGTACCTGTGGCGGGAGAGTACGTACTTTTGTGGCGTGCCTGTTTGTTCGCTATGCGTGCTAGCTGCGGGCGCGTGCGTGCTAGTAAGGAAATTAACCATGAAATTATTTTTAATCGGGTATACAAATCAACCATGGAAGCTTCAACTTCAGGTACGAAACAATATTTTAGTAACTGTTAACTTTTAATTATGTACACATAATATCCAAAAATAAAATTATCAATTATAAAATTATACTAAAATCTATTAAAAATGGAGATTTTCTTTAGGTTCCAAAGCATATCAAGTATCAACTTAAATATTGGTAGGGTCCTTATTCCATGTACTTAAAGAAAAACAAAAAAAAAAAGTTGCTACTTTTTGCTACTTTATTAATTATGCGAATGTTTATGGATATTTGTGAAACCAAAATTATTTCTTAAATATTTCAATGTGCAGTAATATTCATTACTTATTTTAGGGACGAGTCTAAATACATTATTTTTAACCAGAAAAGAACTTCTTAATATTTTGAAGTGTTCTGGAAAGGATAGCTTTAGCGACCAATATGATTTTATGCTGAAAGAGCTGCAACATAAGACTAGTTGTGGTCAGAGAAATTTAGGTATTTTAAAACAGACTCTATCTAAGTTTAAGTATGAGTATAGAACAAGATGGTCAAAAGCATGTAGGATTGAAGACAAATTTCGAAAAAATAATAAAGATTGGCTGGAAACTGCACTTTCTTTCCCTCGTTTCACAAAACAACTTTCGAATGAAAAACGTGGTCGACAACTTATTCCATTTGAATTATGTTCTGAACTAACAAAAAGGTCTAAGACAAAAGAGTTGCGTGATTCTGTTCCTACAGAATCATTGATATATGCTAGTTGTATGAAGTTACGAGCTGAAGGACAGGTTCAGTCCTCAAAAGTTATTAAAAATATAGCCACAAATCCAGAAGAGGCCAGAATTTATCAACAAAACTACAATAAATTATTAGAGCCGCAACAGATTTTATCAGGAGAAGATGCTCTGGCTGTTTTAATAGATGCTAAGCTATCTCGTGAACAGGATTGATTTCCTTATAAGTTTTTATTTAAAATTTATATATTTTTATTAAAAAAATGCCGCGAAATCGAATCGGAATCAGCGACCCCCGTATACTAAGTTTTGTAGCAATTGAAGGATATTTCACTACTTTTTGTCGCCATTTTGAAGGCGCCATCTTGTTTATGATAAAATGGGCACTAAATTCGTAATCAGCGACCCCAAAAACCCCCGTATACCAAGTTTTGTAGCAATTGAAGGATATTTTACTACTTTTAGTCGCCATTTTGAAGCCGCCATCTTGTTTATGATAAAATGGACACTAAATTCGTAATCAGCGACCCCAAAAAACCCCGTATACCAAGTTTTGTAGCAATTGAAGGATATTTTACTACTTTTAGTCGCCATTTTGAAGCCGCCATCTTGTTTATGGAAAAATGGACACTAAATTCGTGATCACCGACCCCAAAAACCCCCACAAACGAAATTTCAAATTGATTGGTTAATGTTAAAGACTTTTGGCCAGCTTTTCAGCCTTATGCCCCACTGTGCGCCGGCAGACCGTGCCCTTTAGGCTAATTTGGCAGGCACGGCCCGATGAGGGCCATACATTACGCAGTCTGACTGAACGATAAGGATTGGAGGCATTCGTCTGACAGGCCGTGGATTGCAGGTGACTTAATGATTCCCTACACACACAGTCGAAGATGACAGTTGCAGGATGTTAATTCAAGTGCTAGAATGCTCATAGCCTCAATGAAAATTTCAGATGAAATAGAAGTTTAGATCTTCAGGCGCGGACTGACGATAAATACCTGCAGACATAAAGGTTTTTGTCAGTTTTCTTGGGCTGCTTCCAGGCAGATGACAGTTGCAGGATATTAATTCAAGTGCTAAAATGCTCATAGACTGCCTGTTTGCAATGAACTGCGGTTAAATAAAAGTCAACTTTTGCATTAATAAAAACACTTTAATAATTCGAATTTCGTATTCTAAACATTAATTCACTTCTTGACTATAAAATTAATAATTAACAATTCACATTATGTAGCTATTTTGTATTTAATTCTAGTGTAATTTCAAAGATATGCTACCGATTGTTGCGACCGACCGATTTCGACTGACTCTAAAATTCTGATCGGAATCAGAAATCAAATATTTCAGTTGCATTTACTGCTGCAGAAATGGCACGATCTATTGTTTTACAATGTCTATTGTAATTTTGCTGAGCCTGGACTGGCGGGTTGCAGATCGGATGATTTTATGCCGTTGATTTTGTCGCATACAGAAATGTTTTGAGAGAGATGTTTTTGAGATTTTAAAAGCACAAAATGTTTGTATGTTGATAATTTCATCGATGTTGTTGTCTTATACACTGCATAACATAAAACCAACCAATGTCCCGAACAGACTAAAGACAAAATCAACTGTGCTTGCTGTAGGTGCAGATGCAGGTTATTAAGGTAAGCGAAAGGGAGAAGTCCCTAATTTTACGGGCTTTGTGAAGTAAAATTGGAAAAATCTCTACAGATAAGTTAGTGAGGTTAAAGAGATTTGCTGCAGCAACATTCATTGCGACTCAGCAAATTGATGAATAATTGACGAATAGACTACGAACTCTCGACCTTATCTGGTGTCTGACGGTGTTATGACAAGGGGTACTATATAGGAGCTGCAGTACTTTGCTCTTAAGGAAATCCGGAAATCCGCATGGAATCAATGGAAGGTATTGACCTCAATACGGATCCCATTAAAGCTAAAGAACAAGATCGGTGGCGAGTTTTACTGTCGACCTACAGTGATCGATTCGCCGAAAACTGGTCGGAGTTAGGAAAATGTACAGAGTCGAATTAAAAATTAAATTAAATAAGAACGAACCACCGATAAAAATTCGTAGCATAGTCAGGCCAAGGACATCAAGGTATTCGTCTCGGCTCACATCCAGGACAGGGGAGAGAACAGCTGCGAGATGCCAGGACCGGAACTCGGTTGTAGAGCCGTTAAAGAAGACTGCAGACTTAAGAAGTAAGGCGAGCAGTATAGTAATCTCGATAACCTGGTCTGCCCTCTGTGGAGTCTCAATGAGTGTTTGTAGGTGCAAAATTTACCATCACCGCTTATTTTGCTGGCACATTGTCCACCCTCGCAAAAAAATATTTAAGCGCAAACCCAGCATGTTAATAGATGGTTCACACTTTATTTCTAGAACGTCCAGTGAGACGGTAGGAAGAGTAGTGAAATTTTTGTTTGCGATGAACCAGTACTTCCTTTTGGGTGTGTTGAATTTAGCGCGATCCTGCGATCACGATTAATAGTGCGATGGCCCTGATCGATGCATTGGGTATGAATACAAGATCACAAAGGCGATGCCTTTTGACATGCTTACCTTGCTCGCCTTACTCCTCCTCCTACCCGTGAAAACGGCACCAAATGGTAAGGGCTTTTATACAGATCACGGATAATGCATGGGATGGAATTGATCCCTGTGGGACACCAGTAGAGATAATGGAGGTTTAAGATTTAATGACATCCAATATTAAGGAAAGACATCAGGAAAGAAATCTCTCACTCTATTTCTTTAGACTACCAACAGCTTTGAACTTAGTTAACAGAGTTGAATACCACTCTCTGTCAAAAGTCTGGTAGATATCCTGATCCACTAGAGCTAGTCCTGATCCACCGAAGTGGCGCAGGATTCTGTTTAGATGCTCTTTTAGACATAAAAGGTTGCACTGTCCGGTTCGCTTGGGTACCATAATAAGGTCAAGTTAAAATGAACAGAACAGATGAACTGAAATGATTTATTGGGTTTCATCCACCGAGCTTTGCCTCTCGCCTATATCTCCTTAACCACTGTTCCTAGGGAAAAAGCGTACAAAAACCTTTTTTGTAGAAAATTTTATGTAGATTAATTTAATATCTATTATTTTTTTCCTAGAGGCCGTAGTTTTAACGTTATTAACGAAAAACTGAAAAAAGGGACCTTTAGAACACGCTCTCCGTTAGCTCCATCTGATCTTAAGGACACCTTCCTCTACAACTGAACCAAAACGGATTAGGCACGTATTTTTCCCCCTATTGAGCATTTTCATTTGTCTTCGTTACATGGACTAAAACGCGTGGCCGGGTAGCAGAAGTGGGCGAAGACGGTAGGACATTGAAAAGTACTTTTAACTTCGGCACATTTACAATAAAACTTAAAATTCCAAATGGTTTTCAAGCCCGGGAGAAGCTGTAATGTGTTAAATATAAAATCAAGAATAAAACAAGGAAAAGTCGATGAAAAAAGGTTATGGTACCAAACAGGCAGATCTCCTAAAACATTTTAATGTTTTACTAACAAAAGGGTTGAATGCCTCGAGGTGTCTGGCAAATGGGCTGGCCTTAAGTGTCTGCTTAATTTTTTTTAAACAAAGTTAAGGTATCAATTGCTTCAGGGCCTTTTAAACACTCCCATCCTTCATCTACTTTCATCACGCCCCAACCTTTGGAAGTGTTTAATTGAACCATCCTTGACATTTAAGTATTTCCGTCGTTCCTTGCGCAAATTCCCACTCGCACCAATTGAACAAGTAAAAAGTTAAACGGATAAAAGGACATTGAAAAAGTTAAAAAAGGGGGGGATTAAGGATGTCAAAGAATAATTTCCTTTGGCAAATTGAGTCGGGTCAGCAATTTCCACAAAAACGTCAACTTAGCCCCATTTATTTCTGGAAAAAAGTCTTTGAAAGTAGAAAAGTCGTCATTAGTAAAGTTGTTGCGTAGTTAGAGATTGTAGTACGTGCGAAAACCTAAATAACCGCGCAGCAAAAAAAATGGATGGATTTTTGCCAAGGAGATGACAAAGTACACCAAAACTGATCTCGTAGAATTGAAGTCGAAAGGCAAAAAACTTTCTCCGTCTGCAGTAACAATGGGGAACTAAACAACGGTAAGCGCCGAAGGACAATTATTCACCTAAGGAGTCCTCGAAAGAAAGCAGGAAAAGTAAGAAAAGAGGAGCTAGCAAGAAGTTTCAGGACTCAAGGATAAATCGCTAAAGGACGGAAGTTGTTCGTGCGACTGCTACAGACCGAACGTGAATAACTCTTGCTTTCGCTTCTTTCCTCAAGTTGTTCAAGTTGATATCAGTCTTTCAATCATTTCGCAAATTGCGTGATTCCCAAGTGAAATGGGAAAAAATGTAACAAGAATGCTGAATATATTTTCTTGAAATTTAATCTAACAAGATAAACAGCAGTCTCGTTCAAACGGATAGTGAGTGCAGACGCAAAAATCGAACCGGCGGAATTTATTAATCAACCAAGAGTTAAAAAAAACAAATAAATTCATTCGAAGTGCAAATTAAAATAACCAAGTAAGTGGAGAAAAAAAAAGTTTTCTTTTTCCTTTTAATTCGGAAACAAAAGCAGCAACAAAAACAATTTACTAGCCCAGCTTACAACTCCAACCTGCGATCTGATCGCAATCACCGGAGGCATGGCGCCCGCTCCAGGGCCTAGTTGCAATCCTTTTGCTGCTCTGGATGATAGCAGAACAAAAAAGAAAATAAAAAAGCGAAAAGCAGCCGAGAATGACTTGTGGAATCCAACGCCTACAGAAGCCCAGAATTTCTTCGCAATTGGGTCGGATCCGAAGTACTTAACTGTAGAGCTAATCAACAGCGAAAAAAGAATCACGGAACTGAATCCTTTCTTAGTACAGAAAACCCTCCAAATGTACTCCGGTAAAATCAAAAGTTGTAGAGCGCTTCGTGAGGGCAAATACCTATTACTTCTTCCGAATGAGCTTGAAGCCACGAAAATCATCAAAAACCTGCAAAAAATTGGGAACTTCGAGGCCAAGGCGACATTCTTTGATAAATTGAATGAATCCAAAGCTACCATCAGAATGCCGAACTTGAAGAACGTCACCGAAGAAGAGATTCTGGAAGGAATTAAATGCGATAACCCAAACGTGAAAGCGGTTAAACATTTCACAAGAGTTATGAATAACGAGAAAATCAACACTGGGACGCTTCTTTTAACTTTTTCCACCTACCAAGCACCAAAGTTCGTATACATTCTTTATGAAAAAGTCTCTACACAAATATGGTACCCGGCACCTCTTAGATGTCGGCGATGCTTCCAGCTTAGACATCACGAAGCAAGGTGTAATGAAACGCCCAGGTGCCCCACCTGTAATGAGGTCAAAGCAGAAGGAGAAGAGCATACTTGTTCTAAAATTTTTTGCATCAGCTGTCAAGTAGAAGGAACTCATTCAACTCTAGACAGAAGCTGTCCTATCTTTCTGAGGGAAAAGGAAATTATAATGATCCAAGTCAACCAGCGCATCAGTCGTTTCGAAGCGAGAAAAAAATGGTTTGAGGATAACGCACCCAACAATGTCGAGGCCCTCCAAAGAGGAAAGGTGAATCCTTTACCAACTACTAATTTAATAACCCAAAACGCAACTACTAACAATAGCATAGGTACTAACAACTATAATTTAGAAAACAAAAACTCTAGTAGTAACAGGTCCTGGGCCAATGTAGTAAGTCACAATTCTCAAACAACAAGACTAACAGAACAAAAACATCAAGACAACATAGAAAGTATTATAAAAGTAACCAAACATGCTCAACAAAAAACTCTGACAATAACATCACCTTACCCGAATACACAAAAGACAAAAGTACAATTCACAGCAGAGAACAAACCAACAAACAGTTTAGAACTAAACGCACTACTATCCCTCTCACCTAACACACTCAAAAACACTCTTGCAGCAGCAAATAATGAACATTCACCAATAAACACACCAACCAGAAAAATCCTATTAGAAACCGACACTGATTCAGACATGGAAAAACAATGCACTAATCGTACAAAAACTCACCGCAATAAACAATAACATGGCATACTCAAATAGTCAAAGACAGCAAAGACGTACAACCACCCCAAAAAACCAAAAATTTACAATAGTGCAGTGGAATATTGCAGGGCTCTACACGAACTCTGCCGCATTGGACATAATAATAGCGCAACACAACCCAGATATAATAGCACTACAAGAAACTCACCTGCCGCAAATAAATCATGCAAACCTTCCAAAAAAATACCGACAATTTGACTTATATACTAATAATACGCACTCAACTAGAGTTAGTGGAGCTGGCATCATGGTTAAAAGAGGCATAGCAGTAGAAATACTAACAATAGCCAACCAAAAAACTCCTATGCTTGCGCTCAGAGTACATGCTGCCCTAACAATTGATATCGCTTGTATATATGTCGAGCAGGACTTAGAAAATATGACAGAGGAGCTAGAAAAATTGACTGCCCCTCTAAGAAAGCCAGCGGTTATACTGGGCGACTTTAATGCACATCACCAGCTCTGGGGATCGCGATACAACACATCAAGAGGCAATCACATTACCAGATGGCTAGACAACACCGAATACATCTTACTAAACGATGGATCACCAACATTGTTTACTACACGAAATACCTTGACCAACATAGACCTCTCACTAGCAACACCAGATATAGCTCCGAAACTTGACTGGACCACTACCGAACACCCAAACCTAACTGATCACTTTCCCATTATCCTACACGTCAATCAACCCATAGAACAGTTTAAACATTCCCCCCAATTCATCGAAAAGCGTGCTGACTGGAATAAGTTCGAGCAAAAAGTAGGGGAATATCTTTTATCGAAAGAGCTAAGCTCCAACATCGACAAGGAAGCATCAATTCTCACGAAAGCCATTCGATACGCCGCTAACTCCAGCATTCCCACAACACAGATTGTCAACAAAAACGCCCCTACCTGGTTTAACTATCACATTCGCCAGCTGATTCGACGAAAAAATCAAGCATGGAAGCGATTTAAAAGATCACCGTCAGCAGAAAATGCTATTCTTTATCGAAGGAATAATGCGGAAATGCGCAGAACAATTAAGGAAGAAAAGCACAAGGCCTGGGTAAACTTCCTCGATTCCATCAACCCCAACAGCTCTGTCCAAGAAAACTGGCGCAATGTTAGAGCGATATTCGGGAACAGAAAAAAAACCGTGATCTCTGCACTGGAGCATGAAGACAACACAATTGTAGACCCCAACGAAATCCCAAACATCATAGCCAAACAATTATCAAGCTATGCTAGCGCTAATCCATCTCTACATGCTGAAGACGACAGAATAATGCAAGCAGATCTGGAAACCCTCCGAAATCTGGCCCCCTCGCCTCTTGATAATCATATAACCTTAAGAGAAGTCCAAAATGTTTTGGACTCTTATAAAGGTTCAACACCGGGCCTAGATAAAGTAACATATGGTATGATGAAGAAAGCCCCATCACACTATCTACTTAGACTAACTAGGCTATATAATATGGTACTGAGCTCGGGCTCATTTCCACACGCCTGGAAATTAGCAGAGATCCGTCCCATTCCCAAAATACCCAATAAAATCATTCCCCCCACCAAAATCAGGCCTATATCCCTTCTCCCTACTGCCTCCAAAATCTTGGAAAAAATACTTAGTAATAGACTGAACTGGCTTCTTGAACAAAAACTTCCAAAAGGAGTTGTAGGTTACAGACCTGGACGAGGCACAATATCACTCCTGCAAGAAACAGAACACAACTTGGCTTGTGCTATCGGCCGAGGAGAACATTGTGTACTTCTCTCGGCAGATCTGGAAAAAGCGTACGACAGGCTGCAAAGAAAAGTCGTTATCCACCAGCTTGCAGACTGGAATGCAGGATATAAATTTGCAAGTACAATTAAATCATTCCTTACAAGGCGTAAAATCGTGGTGAAGAACAAAGGCTTTCCTTCCGACGTCCTACCACTTGCAAGTGGAACTCCACAAGGCTCACCTTTATCAGTCACCTTGTTCAACACCTATATTTATCAGCTCTCCTCAACTCTATCACGGATACCAAAGCTAAGGTATCATATTTATGCGGACAACATAGTCTTGTACTCTTCTGGCAAAACTCAGTTAGTAGAAAGAACCCTACGAATAGCCCTCAATACCTTAAAAACATGGTGCCAAACCACGGGGGCAATCATATCCGACGACAAGCTAGAAGCTCTACATGTCTGCAGGAAGACTAGCTGCACTACTACTACTTTTAACTGGGGCAATCAAGCAATACCTTTACAAAAAGAGCTTAAGGTGTTGGGCTTACAGCTTACGAAAACCCTACGCTGGAATAAGCATGCTAACGACATTATAGGAGACTTAAACAAACGGAACAATATGCTAAAAGTCATTTGCCAAAAGAAGCATGGGCCTCCGGTCAATCTGGCAGCTAAAATAGCGAAACAAGTTTTAATGGGAAAAGTGGACTATGGACTGACGATATACGGACATGGGACAAAAACAGCACTGGATAAGATCCAAAAAGTAATCAACAATGCTGCACGCATAGCCCTTGGAGCTTTAAGAACAACTCCAATCCAAGCCCTCTTGATAGAGTCTGGCCTGCCAACGATCTTCGAACAAACGCTTAAACGAACAGCAAATTTAATCTTCAAGAACATTCATGACCACCAAGCCCCACTTCACCACTCTGTAATCTCCATACTCAAAACAGACCTGAATAAGTACAGGAAACCATCGGCTCTAGTTCTCGGATTAAAAACAATAACAGAAACAACAGCTGAACTACTTTACATCCCTAATGATCTATACAATCCGACAAACCCAACACCACCTTGGTTATTCAAACATAGCCAAATAAATTCTGAAATGACAAACTATAACAATTACGACAACAAAACTATAAAACGATACTTTCACCGACTAATAGAAAAACAGCGAGTACAACAACAATATTACACAGACGCCTCAAAAATAACAGATCAGGTCTCCTATGCTGTGGTGGACGGGCAAGGAAACACAGTGAGTCTAGGGAAAATGCCAGGATGGACTTCTATATATACAGCAGAGACAATAGCAATATACAAAGCCTGCTTACATGCACAAGTAACAGAATCTACATTAATCATAACAGACTCACTATCCGCAGTTAACTCAATAAGGAACCTGAAAAACAAACACCCAACCCTACAACACATAAGACAGCTAATTACTGACAAGGACATACGGCTCATTTGGTGCCCCGCACATGTCGGCATAGATGGAAATGAATGCGCAGACCAGGAAGCAAAGGAAGCACATAGACGTCCGCTAACGGAATTAAGACCATCGGACTTTACATCAGTACGGAAAAAACTGCGACAAACGATGGACGAAACTAAATTACGCGACTGGAACACAAGCAGCACCTTCCTAGCCTCACACTGGAAAGAGATCACAACCCCACAGGGACATGATCTGCCCAGGGCATTAGGGGTGCTACTTACGAGGCTAAGACTCGGACATTTCCTTGCGGCTAAAAGGCATATATTCCAAAAAACTTCCCCACCTTCTTGTCCCCACTGTCCTACACAAACATTAACAGCACGACACCTTTTTATAGACTGCCCTACAACATCTCACGTACTACGACAACACATAGAATATGACAACGACACACCGCAACTCAATACGGACAAAAACCAGACGAAAACACTGATCGAACTAGTAAATAGACTAATATTAGAACCTGAGCCTAAGATTTAGAATAGAATAAGAATATAAACAGTGTATACTATCTAAGAACTAGCATTAAGACAATATAAAGCCCTCTAGGATTAAGATCCATGGGCTGAAAAACCCTTTGTTAGCATTAAGTAGTCTATAATCTAATTAAATCTAATAAAGGTTATAAAAAAAAAAAAAAAAAAAAAAAAAAAGATAAACAGTTGCAAAATCCACCTTTGAAGTTTTCCCTCCACTTCCAGTGCCGCGACGGCGGGGTGGGTTTAATGTTGTTTATACATTCTTTGAATGATGTTCTGCAGCTATCATCTAGTTCTATCTTTTACATTTTAATAAAATTTATATTTCTGTTGCATATTTCATTAGGCGCTTTTATCTCTTTGTTGGTGGAAACTCCCATGAAAAACATCATTTCGAGCGAAAACAAAGTAAATTGTCATTTTTCAAATCAGCTCTCGCATTAAGATAATCCCGAATTGAGGTCGAGTGCACCCTCTGAGGGGGAATGGTCTGGGGTACAGGACGCAGCGCTATTCATTTCACAGATTATCAAGAGGACAGTTTTGGTTTGAAATAAATTTGCTGATTAGATCAGCACTACATGCTTCAGTGCAGTTGGGCAGAACTGGTTCAAAATTGTTAGAAGTTTCGCGTTTTCATTTGATAAGACCTAAGGGACCAGTTTATCTTTTTTCTATGTGGTACCGTTCAAACCCCTAAAATTGCTTTGTTCCCTCCGTAATTGGGGGTAGTCTTTGATCTTTGCTTTGTTAGTTTAGAAATAACCCTTTGTACCATCAGTTCATCATATCGTTAGCGGTGAAAAGTGTAGTAGTAACATTAGTTCGACGGATAAAAAACGGGCAGGTTAAAAGGATAAACAGATACTATCGAGAAGCGAAGAATATGTCAAATTAATTCTCATGAATGTTGCAGGAGCAGGAAATGTCGACTATTAGATAATGTCGAAAGATTATTCAAAAACGATCACAATGTCTCTGTTGATTAAGTTGGTCATAGGTGGAATAGTAGAACTAACATATACTTTATGGAAAATATACGAACTGTTCTGGATTCATAGAAGTGCAATCATAGTCTTAAAGTAGTAGCGACTGCTCACTTTCCCAAAATCGGCTAATTCATTCCAAGAATGGATAGCATGATGTAAGTAGGTAGTCAGTCACTTTAGCATGGGAACCAATATGAGACCATGGGTAACGGCGAGTGGTGTACGGTCATCCATGTCATGCGTGACGTTACGGTCATCCATGACGGTGAGGCATATACGGCTATGCCTGACAGTGAGGAGTGTACTCTTATGCGTGACAGTGAGACGTGTGTCCTTATCCGTGGAGACGTAGGATGTGCTGCTATCCATGGCGGTCAATCCCAATTGCGATGCTTTAAACTAGTGTAATTGATTGGAATGGTTAACCTTTTATTGCATGAAAGCTGAATTTTTTACTGAGTCAATATAGACTCACGCAGTGCTAGGCGATATGACACCAGTTAGCCAGACTCCGATTCTCGCTACGAGAGAATACTTGAATATGGAGGCTACCGCAGAAGAAAGAAAGGTGAAGATGTTGAATAAAAAGATACGAAGAACAAAACAGATGTGATAAGGGCTAGGGCACCGCGGTATTTACCTTCACCCATTTACCTAGAAGCTGGAGAGATTTGGCAGGGAATGGAACTGAATGTTGAAAGAAGTCCACTTCCGGCTCCTCTTGCTGGACTACCTTACAATATTTTAAAAATTTATAAACTGTAATTGGATGTAGAAAGGATTACAGTGAACCATTTTGAACTAGAACCCATGTCTATATCTAAAAGAATAAGAAGGGGCGAGAAGGAGGATATAGAATCCGCCTTGGCCCAACAGGGAGGACAGAACAAGGAGAAAGAGACCGGGGAAAGATAATATCCGTAAAAGAAAAACAAAGTATTTCGAGACACTTACCTTGTTGGGATCATCCTGAGTTCGGCCCACACTGACCAAGAGGGGGGGGGGGATTACGCGAACATCGTTGTCGGTGGCCCTATTTGTTTATTTATTTATTCGTCGTCTGACGTCTGAGAATAACAGAACCCGACAGTTTTTCTCACTCCAATTGCAAACTAGTTGGAATGTGGGTTTGACCCCTTCGGTCCACACGATTAAGTTCCCAGTATGATGAACGAAGATGGAGTAAACTGACTTCTTACGAAATAGTTATACGTTTGGCACTATTGGAAAATTGGCTAGTATCAGAACTGAGGACAAAGCAATCCCTAGAGAAGCTAGTTCAAATAACTATAATGGTAGTAAATCCACAAGATTTTTCTAGAGAATTTGTTTTTCCTGAACGTTAGCAAAGAAACATTTCCTCCGTATTTCATGCGGGTGTTCAAATTCGTATGGAGCGTGCTGAAGCGCCGTTGACAAACTGAGAAGCGAATGACTTCATTTAGAAATTCCAAAGCTTTCCGGAGATATTAGCAAAACTGTAACTATTAAGTACTTGTCAGACTTGACCAAAAAGAACAAATTTTGCGGTAACTACTGGAAATCCCGGGATAATCCGCAATTTCCTGAAACTGTATCACGTGTAGAAAACAATTCCCAGTCAAAAAGAGCTAATCCAAGGTTTGAAAAATTCGCGTTGTTTGTAAAGGGTAACGGAATTTTTGCACGATTTTGAAAGGTTGTCGGATTTTGACAAGTGATCTTTTGTTGGAAGGCTATCGCTGTGCAGAACCCAAAAAAGATCACTTCGTTTAGAGGGTCTCATTCTATCGAGTTTATTAGATATTAGCAAAACTGACAAAAAAGGTCTTGCTGACAATTAGCCGAAGTTTTTCTATTTAAACAAAAATGGCCCGACCGAATATTATGAAATTTTTTTCAGAGCATTTCTTCGTTAATATTCTTTTTTCGGCACCTCAATGAAGTCGATATAGTTTTTAGTTCGCGCGGTATCGTGCAGGTACAAAAATCATAAACGTCGTTTAAACAAAAAAAAAAACGGTTCGACCGAATTTTATGAAAATCTTTTCAGATCATATTTCGGTTAATACGCTTCGAACGACACCTCAACGAAGTCGATATCTTTTTTGGTTCGCGCGATATCGTGCAGGAAAAAATGACCACATACATACGTACGCATACACACACATACTTCCTCCCAATTTTTTGCTTAAAATTCTCCTGGGACCTTGAAAGATGAAATATATAAACGATTTCGATTTTCGGACCGATTACAATAACTTCCTATACTGGGAACTTAAAAAGGCGTCATAGTCGACTCCCGGCAGTCGAAATCGCAACTGTGTGCAGGTGACGACGTAAGCAATGTACATTCCCCAGTAGGGAATGGAAAGTATTTCTGCGGAAGCAGTTATCTGCAGAAGCAAATTAAGCGATTTATAATTTTTTTTTAATTTTCTTTGGTATTTAAGAAAACACTAAATAAAGAAGTACTTTCAAAACTACTTACCAGAGTAAGTACTCGCGATTTTCCCTTCTGAGACCCTCATGAATGCGGCTTATAAACACAATAAATGTGCAAAAGTTTTCTTTACATGTGTGCGTATGCTGAAGGGTTGTAGTTTTCCCACCAACAACAAAATAACAAATATAGCCCAATTTTCTTCGCTAATTTAAAATCATTAATTTTCGAAAACAAACTTACAAATCTTAGCTGTTATGTTAATATCTCAACATAGCGGAACAGTCTTCGGCGTCCATTCGGCATCAATTAGTACATCCACAAATGGAAGAAAGTATCTTCTACAACTGCACCATATCGCTACAACGACGACTTGACCTTGGTCTCAACCGCCGCGGTCGTGAAATAGTTCTCAGGCTCAAGTGTCTCAGTACCTACCTACATAGGGAAAATGGCCCTTGACAATCAGATTCCGATAGAATTAATCGTAGACTGGAGGTGGACTCTAAGCAGTTTATTTTCAGGCCATCTGCAATATTGAAGTGGGACGAGTAAAGTCTTTTTGTTCGGTGCGAACTTGAATTTAGGTTGCTAGTGCTTGACCAAATAAGTCTGCGTGATAAATCTCTACGCCGACTGTTCAGCCTTTTCAACTGATCTGGACTGCAGATATAAGGTATAGAGGCAGCTAAGAGACCAATGGGTTATAGGTTAATAGGTAAATAAATTAAATAAACTTCAGAAACATATGACAGCAGCCACTTTTTTCAAGACCGTAGGTGGACATTGTGAGGTCCCAAAGGTTTATTAGTGTCAAAGGCTTTGACACACTTATGCATCGCCTGTATGGGGAGTATACACTCAAGTACAAAAACTGGCATAGGGCGAAGTGGTATGCGAGGTTAGCAAGGATGCTTGTACATATAACATCATTGAATTTCCAATTTTTTGTCATTACCGTTTTTGTAAAAAACTGACTAAGGATGAAATGAAATTGTTCTTAAGGGAATTTACCGAGTGCCGGAACTTGTTTTCGCATGCAGTCTTCTATGTGCCCCAGAGTGCCTTTAAACAAAGATTTAATTTTCCTGATGGTAGATTTACAGGAATTTTTTAACTTTTTCATGTGAAAGTCTAAACTCAGGCAGGAGTCATCCCTTGTACAAGAACTTCGCTGTATCTTTCACGTCACGCCTTTTAGTAAACTCGAAGGATAGGAGAGATTAAATAGTGCATGAGGAGGATGGGGCCTGACTCTATGTTGTTGTGTGTGTGTTCGACTATACTAACTGTTATAGGTTGTTCCCCAGTCGATTTGTTTTGTTCATAAACAAGCTCCTAGATTGTACTGGACAAACGAACGGAAGCTAAAGATTGTACCAATGAACGGAGCCGGCTTGTCTTGACTTGCAGGAAAACTTAGCTATTTAGGTTATTCATTTGGGTGAAACGGTCGCTGTAATAAAAGTCTGTTGTGTAGTTAAATATTACCAAAGATATTACATTCCTGTGGTGTCGAAATGAGTTAATTGAGGAGGAAAATGGTATCATCGAGATTAAGGCTGACTCAGGCCAAGATACACTAGTTGAATTCAACATGAAAATTATCACCAGATCTGACGCCCGTTCGGTGGTCCTCTAAACCTCATTTTTAAAGTGAAGGTTGCCGGGAGCTCCTGAGTTGTCTATGGTTTTGTGGGAACAAACACCTTATTACAAAAATAATATCTCTTTATTCATTCAAATTCCTTATTTACTAACAATTTTAATCTTCTCTTAAATCTAATAACTACTTATTATCACTGGATACATGCTTCTTACGGGTATCGTTAAGAAACTAGCTATTTACTGTCGGATCGTACACCTCAACAAGGCCTGGGCAACATTCCACAGGTATTTGGTAGGTGGTCGATATGTGGTCTGACTGTGCGAGTCGTACACCTAGACACGGTTTGGAATCGCAGAAGATGACCTATCCGGATCGAGTCTAGTTAAAGACTGGATTTGGCCTGATGAAGCGGTTTCTTTTATAACTGGAAAGCTCGTCGGGGTAGGAAGCTTTCAAAGTGACAATCACCTCTCTTTTGGCTGTGCTTTAATATCTCTGTTCCGTTACAATATATTCAGAAATGGTTCTTGACATTAGTCATCCACTGAAACAGGAACAAGGGCATGACTGATTTCAATATAAATGGGACAGTACTTTGCTTTCGACGAGTTTAACTTAACAGGGCTACTGCAACCCCACTAAAAGCGAGTTCGATGACCCTTTTGTTAAAGGTGGATATGAGTAGACGATATTGAAATCAAAGTTTGGCACGTCGTTGTCTTACAGTATCGAAATAGTGATGCAAAGTACACCAATTGATAACCTGCTAAAGTAAGCTATTGAGGTTCATGTGCTTTATTAAAACTAGAAAAAGAGCGGGTGATAGAATTGACCTCTGAGGAACACAAGCAGATGTCGTAAAGGGATTAAATTCGAAGCCATCTAATACTACCTTGATTTAAGCTCAAAACAGGAAACTCTTAATCCAATTCTTTAGAATAGGATCGAGTCCAACAGGTTGGAGTTCAGTTTATGATATAATCTGTTTTGGTGATATCTAGAGCAATCAAGCCAAACTCATCAATCATCATCATCATTGCGCTCCTTTAATCCCTCATGGGACATAGGGCGGAAACAGTTGCCCTCCAGCGGACTCTGTTTTGCGCGACAGCTCTCAGCTCCGACCAGAATCTCCCAGTTGTTGCGGCTTCTGCTAGTAGGGTTCTCCTCCACGTTGTTCTTGGTCTTCCGACTCGACGGGATCCTTGCGGATTCCAGTCGAGGACCTGTTTGGCTAGATTTTCGTTTTCGCTTCGCAAGGTGTGGCCAACCCAATTCCATTTCCTTCATCTGATTTGGTCGTCTATCCTTTCTTGGCCGGCACGGCGCCATAGTTCTTCGTTTGAAATTCTATCCTGCCAGCGGATTTTTAGAATACGACGCAGGCATCTGTTGATGAAGACTTGTAGGCGCCCTGTGATGAATTGGGTGACTTTCCATGTTTCGCAACCGTACAAAAGTACTGCCTTAACGATGGAGTTGAACAGCCGCATTTTGATGTTAGTTGAGATCTCCGTTGATCTCCATATGCGGAACAGGCATGCATATGCGCCTCGTGCTTTATTTATTCTGGAACTGACATCTTCTTCTGCACCGCCATTTTCGGTAATAATACTACCGAGGTAGCAGAATTTATCGACCAGTTCCACGTCACGGTTATTCAGCGCAGTCCGTTCAATGGTGTTTGCATTTATCCGCATTTCTTTAGTTTTAGTTGGATTTAGCCTTAAGCCTGCTGGACTACTTTCTGTTGCCAAATTGTTAATCAAGTTTTTGAGGTACTGGTGTCTGTGGGCCAGCAAACAGATATCACTGCGTAGTCGAGATCCTTAAGGCGGTCTCGCAAACCCCATTGTATGCCGCCTGTTCTACTATCTAGAGCGCCGACAAGGATGTCATAATAAGAAATAGTAAAGGCGAGAGTAGGCATCCTTGTCGTACTCCTGAGCTCACCTCGAAGCTGTCGGATAATTTTCCATTATGGAGAACTCTGCATTTGGAATTGTTATATAGGGCTTTTATCAATTCTATTATTTTATCAGGCAGACCACGTCGCCGTAGTGCCTGCCATATAAAGCTCCTATTGACCGAGTCGAACGCTTTCTCATAATCTACGAAAGCCAGGTAAAGGGGGGATCGGAATTCAGTAGACTGCTCTACTATTATTCATAAGGTGTTGATATGATCAATACATGAGCGGCCCTTCCTGAATCCGGCCTGCTGCCTCCTAAGCGTTCGGTCTACTGCCTCACTTATCCTAGATAGTAATATATGGGACAAAATTTTGCCCACTGTAGATAGTAAACAGATGCCTCTCCAGTTGTCGCATATTGTTACGTCCCCCTTTTTTGGTATTTTGACTATGATATCTTCCGTCCAATCCTCCGGAAAGGTACAGGTGTTCCATGCTATTTCCAGGATTGGCTGAATCTGCTATGAGGCTTGAATCGGCTTTCAACAATTCTGGCGGGATGCCATCTTTTCCAGCTGCTTTACCATTGGCCATCGCATGAATTGCGGTTACTATTTCCGTCTTGGATGGGGCCCGGGTGGTAATTCTTATTGGCTGTGCATTGTTCCTGTGTAAATTCAGGGCGGCGAAGAAGTAATCTCTCCATCTTTGGAGCTGCTCCTCGTCGCTGCACAGCAGCCTTCCATCCGCACTCTTAACGGCATGCTTTTTAGTAGAGTGCTTTCCCGAGAGCTGTTTAGTAATTTGGTACAGCACCTTACTGTTGCCTGTGTTTGCCGCGTTTTCCGCTTTTCTGCGAGCTCGTTTATCTCGCTCATCAAAGCGATGTATATTTTGGTTGAGGTGCTCTGTTAGATGTAAAAGAAGGTCGGTAGTAACTCTTTATGGTCTATTATAATATAAGGAGTAAGGAACCATCGAAGCTCAGCATGTGATGTTAATCCATACTATATATGTACCTTACAAAAAAGCAAAGAGCTTTTAATTTTTAAGCAAATACATATGTGGTTCTTACACAGTTTTTGAATTTCAACCAGACCTACGTAAATTTACTTAATCTTATTTTTCTACTTACAGATAGTGCCCGCGATGTTTCATACGGCTTCGATATGGCTAACCCTGGCCTTAGCAGTCCAAAGGTAACAATTATTTTGAGGTCTTGTAATTTCAACCGTCATCTTCAATCATTTCAGGTACATATACGTCTGTCATGCCCCCGTCGCAAGGACATGGTGCACGATGCCACGAGTTAAGCGCTGTATTTTTTACATATGCATAGCAGCATTCGCCCATCAAAGCACGAGATTCTTTGACCGTTCGTATCACCTAGTATCAATCGATTGGAACGGGACAACAGTGGAGGCATGTCACATAGCAACGGCAGAATGGGTAGATGAGTTCATTGGCGAGAATGTATACTATGTTGGTTACTTCCTGTTTCGGGTGTTTTTCGTTCACCTGATCCCGTGCGCATCTCTGGTGACGCTCAATATCCTCTTGTTCAAGGCAATGAAACGGGCGCAGGAGAAAAGAGAGAAACTGTTTAGGGAAAATCGGAAAAAGGAATGCAAGAAACTAAGGGATGCAAATTGTACAACTCTGATGTTGATAGTAGTTGTGACAGTTTTTTTAATCGTTGAAATTCCTATAGCAGTTATCACAGCCCTGCATATCATATCGTCCGCCGTTCACGAGTTTCTAGACTATCGAGTGGCGAACATGTTTATCTTGTTTGCGAACTTCTTCCTTATCGTTAGTTATCCAATTAATTTTGCTATATACTGTGGCATGTCGAGGCAGTTTAGGGAAACCTTTAAGGAGATATTCATTAAGAATGCACTTACCGCAAAAAAGGACGGATCGTCCAAGTATTCGCTAGTAAATGGACCAAGGACTTGCACGAATGAAACTGTTCTCTAGGAAGAGTTGTATTCTTGCTGTTGTAAACCGTCGTCCCTGGAGCCATCCCTGAATGAATGAAAAAGGATCGCATGAAACTCCTTATTGTAGTTAAGTTGTAAATAAGCCATTTTTTTTGTAAATAAATTTTATGAAATATTTAGGCCTGAAAATTTAAAAAAATATATTTAAGAAAAAATCTCTTTGCATGTAAATAAATAAAAATACAATTGCAAAATTTAAAATTAAACACAAATTCTTAGGCTAGATCCCGCACAACAGCTACAATTTTGATATAAGATTTAAATAAAATATAAAAAAAATCTACGAGAAACTTTTAAAACAAACCAAAAAATCATTTAAATTGCGAACAAAGAGCCCTGGTTTGCTAATTTAAATGAGAAACCTTGAAAGGATAAAAATTGAAATTAATAAAATTAAATTAATTACTTGTAGTTGAATTAGTATTTTTTTTTTAAGAATTTAAAAGTGTTTGTGTCTCCCTGCATACACCACGTAACAAAAAAGTTATACCACTAGTCCTTGCATGGCTTTCGATTAGGAATTGTTGCAGTGTGGGAAACTGAATATTTTCGAAATAAATAATATTTAATTAATTAAAAACAAAATGGTGGTTAGGTAGATTTAAACAAAACAAAATTGCATTTGTAATAATAATAATGTCAACTAGAGTTGGTTTAGCTGTAAGCGTAAGGACAAATGTAAAGACTTTAATTTTTTTAAATAAAAATTTAAGCAAATATTTTGAATGCGAAATATTTTTGGAGTTTTAATTTTTATTGTTTTATAATTAACCCAATTACCACAAAAAATACATAATATCCTGTCAATTTCTGAATTTGCCAAGTGCAGCAGTTTTAACCATCGATTATTATCGATTTTAATTAAATAATTTCAGGGTCATTCATGACTTCACTACCATTGAGATTTAGCCCCTTAAACATCAAAGGAGATTTTCATTAATTTTGAATCCAAGGATTACCTTTAGTCGAACATATCAGAAAATGTTTAACCAGTCTAAAATAGGAGCTTTTTCAGTCTTGCCACCTCTTTTACATTT
Organism: Thereva unica; assembly: GCA_949987705.1. Lineage (NCBI taxonomy): Eukaryota > Metazoa > Arthropoda > Insecta > Diptera > Therevidae > Thereva > Thereva unica. The sequence goes on along the minus strand of OX465284.1, from coordinate 81,525,632 downwards.
TTTACAACCATATGGGATTCGCTCCTATCTGTACCCGAGTAAAAAAAATGCCTAACAGCAGGCGAACACCAACCGCTTGGTGTTTTCCGGGGCATATGATGGCCGTAGAGTGCACATCGTTTACCAATCGCTGCCTGCTGACCGTCAAGTTAGATTAACACACTTCCATGCTCTATTAACCCAGGTGCAAGACGAGGGTGATTTCGGTTTCGATTTCCACTTAAGTGATTACGTTGCGTTTTTGGTACATGAAATCTACGAAGAGCCATTTCATACCCTAAAAATGAGGGGTATTTTCATAAACGCAGAACTGCCGCAGTACTGCAAAATTCAGCAATTGGTAGTCTGTAGCTGAATTCTGCAGTACTGCGGCAGTTCTGCGTTTATGAAAATACCCGAGGACAGATGTTAAACGAGGTTTTTTCCGCAAGTTGCTGAATTGGACCTCAAGCATTGTTCGATCCAGCAGAACGGAGCGACCGCTCAAACATCTCGGGCAATGATGGATATTTTAAAAAATCAATTTCCGGGCCGCATGTTCTCCCGTTTTGGGCGATTTTATTTGGCCGGCCAGATCGCCAGAACTGGTGACACCAAACTTCTTCCTTTAGACCTTTTAAAAATGTCACGTTTACCACAACACTCCTTGGAAGTCTTGAAAATCGACATTGCAGAAGAAATCACAAGTTTCGAACCAGATGTTTTGGAAGCAACAATTTCTTCAACCCTGGGTGTACCAGGCTTTCGATAGTGTTGACCACATGCGCCTATTTACCAAATTGGCAACCCACATGAGGTTTACATCCTCTGCTACCTCTTTAATCCGTAGTTACCTGCAGAATCGTTCCCAAAAAGTATGGTTACATTAGCTCGATTTCGGATCCCTTACCGATAATCTGCGGCATTCCACAGGGCTCCATACTAGGACCATTACTCTTCTCTATGTACATAAATGATCTTAGCAGTGTCGTGACAAGCTGCAAACTCCACATGTATGCAGATGATGTTCAGATCTACTTATACAGCCCTCTTGGACTGGCCGAGAACTGTATTGCGAACATAAATGCAGATCTCAAGCGTATTTATCAATGGTCTGTGTCCAACCGTCTACAACTTAATGCCTCTAAATCCTGTTGCATTCCAATGTATAGGAGTAAATTAGATACCGTCCGTTTTCCTCCTATTGTTCTTATGAACACACGGCTACCTTATCAAACGCGTGTCATTAATTTAGGCGTTTATCTGAATTCTCAACTTACCTGCTGCGATCATATTTCTCATACATTGCCCCCTGTGCTGAATGTCGAGTCGTGATTTGTGACAAGTTTTAGGGGTTGAAGAAAGTGGCTTTTTAATCGAATTGCGACTTTCAGCATAGTGGCCTAGAGTGGAAGTGCTAAGTGCCAGTTTAGCCCCCTATGCTGAAAGTCGCAATTCGTCTGAAACGCCACTTTCTTCAACTCAAAAAACTTGTCACAAATCACGACTCGACATTCAGCACAGGGGCCAATATCTAAAATTTATGGTAATTTACGGCGTCTCTGGCTATACGCTTGCATCCTACCCTTGGGCTCGCGCTCAAAGATAATTAAATCTCTAGTGTTACCATACTTTACTTATGCTAGTTTGGTCTTTCCTGTCCTTGATGCTGCATGTCGTGGTAAGCTTAAGCTTGCCTTCAACGACTGCGTAAGGTTTGTCTACAGTCTTCGCCGATGTGATAACATTAGCCCATATCGTTGTTCCCTTCTGGGATGCAAAATTGATGATTATCTACTCCTCAAGGCATTGACTTTTGTTTATAAGCTTATACATTCCGACCGTCCATTTTACCTACATGAGTATTTCCGAAGAGGTAAGTCTAGAAGAACGTTATTTATACTGCCAAGAGTCTCTTTCTTGGTTGGGCAAAGATCTTTTTCTTCATTCGCTTCAAGTTTGGAATAGTCTGCCTAACTACGTACAAAATGCGGGGTCGTTAAATGTGTTCAGGAAACGCGTCTTCAATTTTTTGAATAACCAGTAATATCTCTTCAACTACATTCTTTTTAATTTTTACTTGTTTACTTTTGTTTCTTTTCTCACTTTTTGTTAGTTCACTCACTCGTTCCGCTTTTTAGTAATTATTGTGTTGTAATTATAATGTACATGCGTTTTTCAGCGTCAAAAAATTATGTAATCTTGATGTACAGTTCATGAATAAACGAAATAAATAAAAAATAAAAATACCACCATTGGTGTTAGGGCTATCAAGGGATACCGTGGAGCTCTGTCCCAGGAACGTCTGGTCACTGGTTGTGGATGAGCTTTTCAACAAAATACACGAATCTGGTTTCGACGCCTTCGGCTATGCACATGAACTTGCCAATATTGTCTCGGAAAAGTTTGACTTGACCATTACAGAGGTTATGAGAACATTACTCCGAGCAGTTCAAAGATAGTGCATCCAGAAGGACTAAAATAAGGGCGTCTTGGTGCTTGACCTTATATCAGAAATGATGTACTGGATGTATTTAAGCCGCTAAAGTCTTGTGGTCCAAAACTAAACAGATCACAGCGATCCTCAACAGCAGCAAACTACAACGGATTTCTCGGCCCTCCATTAATGAAGTGAAATCCCCTTTTTTAAATTTTATTCTTTTTTTGCACTTTATGGACTGCAACAACTGTAATCGATTCGTCGGTCGTCCACTGGAAACGTATTCGAGTCGCTACTCGATCCAGCATAAAGAATTTCATATGAACATCGTCCACTGCAGGCGACTTTGAGCGGGCGGCTATAAGCGTATTCGTGCGTGCCGGGCGAATCCAATTTAATTTGGAAAATCTAAAAGGTTTTCCTATGATCACTATTAGTGGAGTCATTTATAAGCAAAACATAAAGAGTTGTTTCCAGTCTCAAAATTTTTTTATGGAACATGTTAGTTAAATACATCGAAGGCTATACCAAATTGACATTTTCTACCTCTAGCAACCGCGGCTACGTAAGTTATCGGCCATTATGTTAAAAATTTAACATTTTGGTCGTTCTTTCTAAATATGTATAGATGCGTATATATCTCGGCATGTGTAGGACCGAAAAAATCAATATTGGCTACCAGCGGTACCTCAAAAAACTGGACTGAAACGAGTTAGTCATCGCAGTTAATGGAAACTCTTACGAGTAGTAAGGTAATGAATCAGTTATAATTTTTGAGTGATGTGGTCTTTGTTCATGGTTAGCAAAATGTTCACCGCGGTTATATCAGGGGCCTGTTGCACGAAACTACAAGTCTACAAGTCTACAAGTGCCTGTAAAATAATACTTGTACTACAAGTCCACCAAATTTTAGTTGCACGAAAAAATTTCTACACTTGTAGAATTATTAAAATTTCCCAAAATATGTAAAATAAATTTTACAAGTGTAGAAGCTTACTCCATGGCAACGTGAATGTTTACAAAACAAAATTTGTCGTGTTTGCCATACCAACTTTGTTTTAAGATTTAAATTTTTTAAATTTACCTTTGACAGATTTCTATTCAAATAAATTTCATTGGTAAGTGTAACGACGAAAAGAAAATAAGTATTTTAAGGAAAATAAGGGAGAACAAAGAAATTTTGTTTGGTGCTTTTAGTAATGATATTAGGAAAAGTGCTAAAAACGAAAAGTGGAAGGAAATCTTTCAGTTAGCGTCCAGCATAAATTTAATTCCTAAAAACAAGAGATGGGATTATGTGAGGGACGTATTGTGGCAAAATTTTAAAAAAACTACAATAGTAAATATTCGTTAGCATACAAAATTCTATTTGAAACTGTAATGAACATCTAAATATTCAGGCAAAAATAGATAATGCAAGAAAAACGGGAACTGGGGGAGGACCAAATGCCAAATTTACGCCAGTTGACATTGTACTAGACATCTTGGGGCGGGAGTCGGAAATAATTAACGGATTGGGAGTTACAGAATCATTAAATGATACCAATCCTCCTAATATAAACGCAAGCAAGCCTTTGGTATTCGGAGAGTCTGAGTCAATCAATTATTCTGTAACTACTAACATAGAGCCGAGAAAAAATAGTAAACGTCCATCACAAACAATAGGTAAAATTTAATACATAACAAAGCCAAAAGTTATATGATAAACATATGTAATATGTTTTAAATATGTACGTAGGGAACAAAAGGTCTTGTAAAGGCGATGAAGAATCTCAGCTTGCTTTGAAAAAGCTAAAGCTTTCAGTTGACCATCTGGAGCTAATTAATTACAAAGCAAGGTTGGAGATTTTGGCACTTGAGCGCCAACTTAAACTTCCTCCTTCTAGTTTTACAAAAACTCTAAGCGGTGGAAGCGATGACAATTTAGAAGAGGTTGTTGAGGGTATAAATGTTTTACCGTTCAGCGAATATTGATAAAGGCTAGTTTTTTTGGTTCTTGATAATTGAAAAATAACTAAATTTTATTTTATTTATAAATACATATTAATATAATTTAGAAATGGTAAAAATGATATACGAGTAGGGGAGAGTGGGGTGAACCGGGACGGTTGGGTGAACCGGGACAGTGCTTTTTTAATTGTTGTTAATGTTTTTCTGTTGGTTTTTTTTTGTGAATTATGTTTGTATTGGCCCTCTACATTATTTTATGAGAATTGAAGGTCAGCACCTGCATCACTTTATTAGTAAGGATTGTTAATAAAAATCGACACTCCACAAAGTTTTATTTTCTCGGAGTTTAAGGAAGCCTAATGTTATGGTTTTTAAGACTACAACAAAGGTAATATAATAAAAAGTAATCGTTAGTATGTTATCTTTTAAAGTTCAAATGGAATTTGTGATAACCTCAAAAATATGTGATAACCACGCGATTGTTTAAAAAACAGCACCGTGGGGTGAGCCGGGACACGGTTTCTGAGTTGACCGAGAAATGTTTCGGCCCACTCTTTAGCTGCAAAATCGACTTAAATTCATTAGTTATTAATAAAAATGATTGTTAACAATTTTTTATTAATGATTTTTACGTTTATTTATAGTTTAAACCAAAATACATGTAGAGTATCGACACTCTACACTTCCGCCCAACAAAAATACGAAACGCACCCACAATTAATTCAGCCACAAAGTAGCGGTGCATAAGAGAGGAATTTCCTTTTCCCGCCGATCGAGACTAGACAGTTCTTCTGCCAAGTCCACGAGTGATGGTTGCGACCTAGTATCGGGCGATAATTAAAATTTAGCAATTTAGATGTATAGAGAGTTCCTTGTCGCAAGTTATTGTTTAATTGAACTATTGAATAAGTGTTGAATTATTGAAGTGAAATAAAAGTTTATACAATAAAAATTGTGTTATTAAATGTGGGCATAACCACAATACACATTTTATATTGTTTATAATAAAAAAGTAAAAAAAAAATATGTTCAAGCATTGTTTATAATGATATCGTAACATATTTTTGACATAAAAGCAAATAAGACTATTAGTTACAACATAAACGCCACTTTCACCTGCTTTTTCTATCGTGTCCCGGTTCACCCCACGATTTTTCGGAACTGCCGATTTGACACTTTTTTTTTAAACGATTAGAAATTATTGAAAATATAAAGTTATAATATTAAAAATGACAAATAATGAAAGGTATTGAAACCATCTACAGGATAGGATGTCCAAATAAGAAGAAAAAATTGTTTATTTAGGTTTTATAAGGCCTTGAACAAAGTGTGTCCCGGTTCACCCCACTCTCCCCTACATGTAAATAATTAAAATTTAAATCAATTAAAAAAAATTTAATTTCGAAAAGTGTTTATGATTTCTTCCTGTCTTGCTCGCGCTTATGCTGTTGGAGGTTCAAAAAGACTGGAGTCGCTATCGCTTATTTGAAATGAAGTATTGTCATTTGCTTCATTCAAAAAGTCTGTAGGGTTAATGTAACTTCTTGTCATGTTACATAGAGTTACGCAGCATTTGAAAATATTAGCGGCAAAGACTGGATTTACTCGCAAATGATTTAAACATGGAAACTTTTCTTTGAGTACGCCAAAAGCGCATTCAATTAATCGTCGCGTGCGCTTATGTGCCCTATTAAATTGAGCTACAGCATCATCTTCGAGGTTTGCTGTTGCGGGTGGAATTAACCATGTTTTCAATGGATATGCAGAGTCTCCGAGGATTACAGAATTAGGGTATGGTCTCCACCCATCTTCCATCTTAAAGTGCAAATTACTGTTTCTTAAAACTCTTGCATCGTGTACGCTCCCTGGCCAGTTAGCGCTGGCGTAGTAGAATTGTAAATCAGGACCGCAAACAGCCATACAATTTAGTGAATGATTTCCATGACGGTCAACAAAAGCTACTTCATCTTGTGGTGGTGCGTCTATATTTATTAAAATTTCATCTATTGCGCCACATATTTCTGGTAAACCGCCTTTTTCGTAAAATTCTTGAACCACAGCATCTACATTAGATGGCCAACGAACTTGTTCTTGAAATTCCACTTCATTTATAGCTGCTGTTACTTCGTGCACGCACCTGCAAACGGTTGCTTTATGAATACCATGCATATTTGCTACGCTATGGTATTGTGCACCCGTTCCGAACCAGTGTAGTGCTATTAGCAATTTCTGTCTTACAGAAACTGATTGGCTTCTATTAGTCACTGAGTTCAATTTATTATATAAACTATGTTCAAGTTTTTCGACCACTGCCTCTGGCACTCGGAATTTTTCTTTAAAGTTATTATCACTTACTTCAAAATTTATTCTCTTTTTATATACACGAATGTTTTCCCACTCGTCTTCACTTTCATCACTATCATCCGAAATAAACATTTTTCCCAGTTAACTTCAGCTGCAAACGTGTTTTAAGTTAAACCGATGATCACTAAACTGACTTGTGCAACTTTTACACATCTCAGTTTGTCTATAGAATTTTGCTAAGAATTCTACAAGGAAGCACTGTTTCTCTGATTACCAGTTGTGTTTCAGATCCAATTCATCTGTTAAATACAAGGTGGTCCTGATAAATGTCTAAGAGCGGGGAAGGACAAAGTGGATGTTGCAACATTTTCAGTTTGTATATATAGTACACATGTTGTATTCCGAAGGATCGATAAACCCTGAAACAAACGACGGAGATTAATGGTTCGTCCAACAAAGAAGCATATGGCCCCACTTGATGCCATCATAGAACTTAGTACTATTATGTTAAACTAAAATAATAAATGATAGCAATTGAGTCTTTGAAAGAGATAATATGATTTAAAATTTACTTTATAAGTGAGCTTACGAACCTCTTTCAATTTGTATATGCGGTCGCGAAAGGGTTAATTAAAACCAACAACGTTTATCACATATAAACTTCCCACCTTTAATAGGATTAAGTTTCTAATCTTATAAAAACTAACTAATCCAAATTTTCAGTCGATACCATCGATAAAACTTAAATCGTGAAAATGTGTGCCCGTCTCTCACATGGATTTAGAAAATTCACTTTTTCCGTGAAAATCAGTATCAATTTGCCATCGTCCCTGCCTCGGTATCCCGCGAGCAAACAAACAATTTCAAGTCATTCAAGGTGGCAAATAACGAGGGTTGAAGCTGGAACTTCATCCGGGGATGCATAAATCCTCTCATGAAGGATAGAGTGCCCGACGACCGGAATGGGGGTGTAGGGAGGTGTGGCAGTAGTTTGTCTGGTAAATGTTAGCATTCGAAGATTGATGATTGGCAAAGTTTACCCTCGCAGCTAAGGTCCTAGCTGGAGCATTGATAGCTTCACAGATCCCAATTAAAGCACCGGCGACATAAAGTAAAGGGCATGAAGATTAATTGGTCTGATAAATTAATTTACATTAAGTGCAGTTTTGAACTAATCCGATATCTATTAGATCATTTTATGGCGCTCGAACCTGGGATTAATTCAGTTTTGGGATTTATGCGGAAGGACTTTTATTTATAAAATCAGGATTGCAGATTTTGTATTTTTGAAATTAAAAATGAGATGTAATTGTGATTCTATGTTTATTACCATCTAAATATCCACGCATATATCCTCTAATGGCAACAGAGTTGGGTTTATATTAATATAGAAGGTACCTTTGATAACACAGAATCAAGTGGGATGGATGGAGTGATCAAGTGGATTTTCTCTATTCTAGGAAGTAGTGTAGGTAATAGCAATGCTTTAAGCATAATTAGTCTGTTATTTCCAATTTTTTTTTATCTTAGGATTCTTAGACTAACATTTAACTTATTGCTTGGCATTTTTTCTAGCCCAGACTGTCATCGTGTCGAAATAAAAAATTATATGAAAGCAATATTATTATTGTTATGACGATCAGCGAGACAGAGGGAGAAAACTTTACTCTGATTTAATTTTGAGAATATTGCTCTCGTATAATTATTGTATATGAATTGGAAGACTATTCCAGATTCTCAGGGTATACACAAAGAAGGAACGGCTACCAATTAGGGAAATATGAGCAGGAATCAGAAATTTGATGGATCTCAGGGATTGCAAAGGAAAGAGGAAATCAGAAAGATAGCAGGGCCTTTTGGTATAAAAAACTTTATGCAAGAGAAGCAAGGCCATGAGATCAAGGAACTGAAAAAGGTCACAACCCAGTAAAGAATTTTGGACACCCGACACATGTTCATATCGAGCGACGACTAAGGAAAAGTACTTGCGACTTAGATGGATTTAATTTTAGAAAATTTCTAGAACTCCATTCGTTTATTTGAGACAAGGTGATATTGAGTTCAGAGACACAGAGTTTAATTTGGTCAGGAGGACAAGAGATATATAGCTGGAGATCATCAGCATATAGATGAAAGGAGCAGCGACGGATAACAGAGGGAAGATCATTGATATAGAGAGAAAAAAGCAAAGGACCGAGGACCGAACCCTGAGGCACACCTGCAGGCACACTTAGGAAAGAGGATGTTAAATTATTATGACGAACACACTGAGCTCTATTTGTGAGAAGAGAGGAGAAAAGCCGAACAGAAGAAGATGAAAAGCGATATAGTTGACTAAGTTTATGGAGCAGTAGCGAGTGATCTCCCGAGTCAAATGCTTTAGAGAAGTCAAGAAGAACTAGTATTCCAGTATCACCACGGTCAAGGGCGGAACGGAGATCAGTTGTTACCTTCAATATAGTAGTTTCGCAACTGTGGGATTTACGGAAGCCAGACTGGAATTTAGAAAGGAAGTTACAAGAATCAAGATACCGCGAGATTTGGGTAAATAAGATTTTCTCAAAGGCTTTGGCGAGGAAAGGAAGAATACTTATAGGGCGAAAGTCTGATAAATCGGCAGGTGAGGACTTTTTAGGAATGGGAGTCACAATGGCTTTTTTCCAGAGTGAAGGAACTTGGGAGGTTGTCAAGCAATAGTTAAGAATATGTGTGATGGTTTCAATGATTAGAGGGGAGAGAATCTTAAGAAAGCGAGGAGAGATTTCATCATATCCAACGCTATTGGACGAAATGGAAAGCAGTATTCGAAGAACTTCAAGTGCATTCACATAACGGAAATTAAAACCACCAGAGTAAGTGAAGTTGGGAGAAGAGAGATCGGAAGGGAAAGACAGTGCGGAATACTGAGGAGATTGAATGAAAGATGCATTGAGTGAGTTAACATCAACATCAAATGAACTAATCTCGGAGGTATGGATGCCTAAAGATCGAAGGTTAGACCAAAGCTGCTTAGTGGACAAAGCAGGATTAAGTTTACGGGAGTAAAATACACGTTTGGCGGATTTGACTTTGCTGTTGATTAAGTTACGAATATTTTTGTACTCACTGAGGTAGCTCAGGATCTTTGTTCTGCGATAGCGTCTGTACAAGTACTCACGCTCAACAATCAATTTGCGGATTTCATTAGAAAACCAGGGGGCAAGTTGGAGATTTACAACGTCTTCTTGTAGTTAAAGGGACACATTGATTATATAGTGATTGTATGAAAGAATTCAAGAGATCAACCTTAGTATCAACGCAGGTTGTATTATGGATATCAGCCCAAGGTAAAGTGGAAGTAATTTCAAAAAGGCGAGCAGAATTGATATAGTTGAAGTCCCGGTACGAATAAAAATTAGGCAGAGGGGGAGGAGAAAATTAAAACGAAGGGAGAAGAAGAGAAGATCATGGTCAAGGAAGATAGCTGGGAGGAGAAATTTGGCTATGTTTAAACACTAAATTTGTGGAAGTAGCAGTGAGAAATTCAAGGAGCGATGGATTATGGCAATTTAAAAATGTTGGCAGTTGATTTAGTATATCGTTCATCCAACGGTGATTTGTCGTAACCCTCAAAAATTTGAAAATTGACTTTCTGGGATCATTGGATAGAGGTCATAATTGTCCAGCCGCCTGCAATATGTCGTAATCTACAAAAATAATATTCTATAAAATATCTGCTTGCTTAAATTTGCAAAACAGTACAAGCTAATTATAAATAAAACTGAAATGATGAAGTTTTAATTGCCTCCTGAAAAATTACCACTCTGTGGCTTGCGACATATTGAAATTGCATGAACGATATGCAAATCCAATGACCCCAGAAAGTATTTGAGAGTGTTCGCACTTTCATTTGGCCTTCAGCAGATCAACCTTAAAATCGCCAGCAGCAATTATGTTATCGTAATGACGGGAGAGACTCGATACAAGATCAAAGAAGTTACTAGCAACATCAGGAGTAAACACATTAGGAGGACAATAGACACTAACAACAACACACTTGTCATATGACGACTTTATTTCCACAGCAATAAATTCAAATTGTTAGCCAATGGAGTGGCCTACAACCTTTGAGCAGAGAGAGGAGGTGACATATATTGCAACACCACCCCCAGTACGACCCATACGATCACTCCGGTGCATGCGAAAGGTACATAGGTAAGGCAGCATAGGAAGATGGGATTTCAGGTTTCAGCCACGTCTCATTGACTACAATAACATGCAATTTAGTGTTATCGAACAAGTATCTCAATTCATCAATTTTATTTCTTAGGCTTCTTGCATTCATTATACATACATTCAGCCCTGGGGAGGAGGAGCAGAGGATATACAGTAGCCTTCCTTCATTGTGTTCTCTATCAGAGGAATACATCAATATTTAATGAGCAACAAAGCCACATCACTAGAATCAACATGCAGAAAGAGAATAGAGACAGTGAAGGAAAAGGTGAAGCAATTTGAAGAAAGAAGAATAGAAGAAGAAGATTTGAGGAAATTCTTAAAGCTAACATAACAAACAAAATTATTTATATAAAATAATAAATAAAAGAGAAAGAAAAAAGCAATTTCACAAAAGAGATTTACTCTACTCTTTGAAAGAAAAACTTTAGAATCCGCTGAACTGGCAGATAACAACGCAAGAGAACAACGAGAATGGATTGAGAAGGGGCATAATAAGCGTTGCATAAAATGCTATCGTCGTGTCGTGTTTTTTATTGTGCCTGATAAGTTCATAGCACGGTCTTGGTATGCTTCGTCTTCAATATTTTCAGCTTTGATCTATTAGTAAATATTCCACATCTCTTTTACGCGGATTATCTCAAAATATGTAGTGTCATTAAGACCCAAGCTGCTGTTGCCTTAATACAGACGAAACTCAATGGCCTGCAAGACTGATGCACCGCAATTTAACACCAACAAAAGTCAAGCAATTACCACCTCCCGTGGAAAAAACCTACAAAAGCAGTACTATTATCTCAACGGCATGATGTTGAATAGGGTTTTTTTTATGTGACATGGTCAACCGAACCCTTTGTACCACTAGTCTGTCATGTCGTTCAAGTCATGGTGCAATGTCTAGTAGTAAGCTTGATCTGAAGGATAGTAGAGAAGGGTCTGGAGGGTGCGTGAGTAGATGTCGATGAACCTTGCGTTTGAACTCTGAGGTGTGGTTGTTGATGAGAAGTGGTGAGCCCATGGCTGTAGTATGAGGGGTTGTTCATATCATAGCTCTGGGTGTAGTCCTGGACAAAAAAAATAATTTCAACCTGCAATACAATAATAACAAGCAAACTTCTTGGTTTCATCAAGAGGAGAGCCAAAAAATTCGGCAATGTATGAGTCACAAAAACACTCGTCTGTTCTCTAGTCCGCCCTATCCTAGAATATGCGTGTCCTATCTGGGAATGCCAAAGTAGGAAAAGAAGAGAAGTTCCTAGGAGTCATAGGAAAGCATAGCCTACATAACGTTACTAATGACAATGGTAGTCGATTGATCGATTTCGCAATCTCAAACGAATGGTAGTAAGCTCAACAGTGTTCCCGCACAAAGTATACATAAGATGACGTGGCAATCACCAGACGGAATAACTAATAATCAAATTGACCACGTCCTAATTGAAAGAAGAGGGGCTACGAGTATACTGGACGTAAGAGCAATGACAGGAGCGTGCTGTGGCTCGGACCACTATCTAGTCAAAGTGAAATTGAGAACCCGGATAGCAACTAAAACGCATAGGGCTGGCATACACGGATCGTAATATCAACACGAAAAACCGGTTTTTTATGATACTCTCGGCGTACATGGGTATTTATTTTACCGAGAGTAACTTTATTATCCCTACACGGAATATCTATGTGTGCACAACCCGAACGCGAGTAACAAAGAGATATGTCAATATCAGACCCAAAGAAGAAGAAGATAAGAAGAAACATTTGTGCATGTGTTAGTTTTCACGCCAAAAATTTCTGTTCAAAAAGTTGCAACAACTTTCTCTCTTCTTTTTGCCCCTCTGTCACCGGAGAAACCGGAAACCGGTTTTTTAGTCTTGACGTTATGATCCGTGTATGCCACCCCATAGAGTGCAAACTCAACCAAAATACGATATAGATAAGCTAAAACGGGAAGAAATAAGAGATGCCTACCAACATGCTGTCTTACAAAACTTGAGAGAGGTAGATGAGCAGCCCAACATCAACGACAAATGGGAACAGGTCAAAAGCAGCATAAAGGGGGCAGCAGAAGAGGCACTAGGCTGGGCCCCCAGACAGACTAGAACTGATTGGTTTGACCAAAACTGTAGAGCAGCAATTGAAGAAAGAAACCAGAGCCACCGAGAGTACATCGCAAGGCCAACAAGAGCAAGGATGGAAGTCTTCAAGGAAAAAAGAAAAATCGCAGACAAGCTGTGCAGAAAGAAGAAGAGGGAATATCTAAATAGGAAAATATTACAGATGCAGGAAAACTTCAATGAAGGGAGAATTAGACAAGCGTACAAAGGAACTCGCCAGATCACCAATAAGTTTCAGCCAAGAACGCACATCGGCAAGGACATAGATGGGAACTTGTTGGCAGATCCTGATAGGATAAAGGAAAGGTGGAGAGAGTATTTTCAGAACCTATTGAATCCTATCTCCATATCAAACGAGAATGCAGAGACAGAGGCATCTGTAATTCCCCAAGATAACATCTCAATAGAACCACCAACACTGGATGAGGTGCGGGAAGCTGTAAAAAGGCAGAACAGCAACAAATCGCCTGGCGCCGATGGAATAGCAGCTGAGCTGCCAAAGGAAGGAGGACCCCAACTATTACGAACATTACACGAACTCATATGCACCATCTGGGAGGAAGAAGTTATACCAAAGGACTGGAAGAAAGCGATTATATGCCCAATATACAAGAAAGGAGATAAATTAAACTGCAAAAACTACAGAGGCATCTCACTCCTCAGCACCAGCTACCAAATCTTCACAATCCTTGTGAAACAAAAACTGGAACCTATAGCGGAAAGCCTTATAGGAGAATATCAAGCTGGTTTTAGGACAAACAGGTCAACATCGGACCAACTGCTGACCCTAAGGCAAATTCTGGAGAAAACCTGGGAAAGGAATGTAGATGTATACCAGATATTTGTCGACTTTCAACAGGCATATGACTCAATAAACAGAGAGAGGCTATACGAGATCTTATCGGAAATAGGAGTCCCCTCAAAGTTGGTACAACTAATCAAATGCGCCACAAATAGCTCACTGGCGAAAGTAAGGATCCAAAATGTTGTAACAGAGGAGTTCGAAGTACGTCAAGGGCTTAGACAAGGAGATGGGCTGGCCCCCATGCTTTTCAACTTGGCCCTAGAATGGGTGATAAGGAAAACGTCAGTCCAGCGAAGTGCATCAATAGCTACCCAGTCGGTACAATTACTTGGATATGCGAATGACGTAAACATCGTGGGAAGGTCCTTTTTGACAGCAAAAGAAGTCTATGTTGAATTAAAAGAGGCGGCAAAGGACATAGGCCTGAAGATTAACGAAGAAAAAACGAAGGTGATGCAACAATCCAGAGCAAGACGATTTAGAATGGGAAGAAATATAACCATCGACGAACATAACCTAGAAGTAGTCAATAAAACAGTCTACCTTGGGTCTACTATCACAAAAAGAAACGAAGAAAAAGAAGAAATAACCAGACGAATACTACTGGCTAATAGAGCCTTTTATGCCCAAAAACAAATCCTGCACTCAAGATTTGTACACAGGAAAACGAAACTCTCACTCTACAAAACAGTAATACGACCAGTACTGTGTTATGGTAGCGAGACTTGGACTATGACCCAGGACATAGAGGAACGAGTCAACAGGTTCGAGAGGAAATTTCTCAGATGCATAATAGGCTCAATCAGAGAGGATGGATTATGGCGAAGAAGATACAACAACGAGTTGTATGAAATTTTTGACGACCCACAACTCTCAACTTTAATAAAAATCAACAGACTGAGACTAGCCGGCCACGTGATCAGGATGGAGGACAATCGCATCCCAAAACGGCTTATGGCATCAGAAATTTCGGGAAGTAGGCCAGTAGGTAGACCCAGGAGGAGATGGATAGACTCTGTGACGGCTGACGCAGAGTCAATGCTCAACATCCGGAACTGGAGACATGCTGCAAGGGACCGTCAAACTTGGAGAAATGCCCTAGAGGAGGCCAAGGCTCGATTTGGGCTGTAGCGCCATTGGATGGATGGATCTGGGAACCTATATTCCAAGTAAGCAGCAGCAGGATCGAATCAGTTCTGAAGAGATCCTTCCTTTTTGCCCTGAGAAATCTACATAACCCACATTACTACCAAACCCTACCGCACTACTTGCACAGGCTCCAAGTGCTTAATCTCATGCAATTCTCAAGCAGGAGAAAACCGTTTATATCTTGCGTTGTCTTGCGTTGCGCAAACCTGTTTGTTTCGCGTGGACGGCCACTTCACCCGTCCCCTATCTATCTATCCCTTTCTTATTTTCTTCTCTAATATCAGATGAAAATATGTTGACTTTCTCAATATCCACTTTTTCCTATCGCACTTATTGAAGGTTCAACGCGAGCTCAAATCTGTATGGAAGAACAATAATTCCCGATGGTGACTGTAGCGTTTTAATTTTCCAAATCGCTCCGTGATATGTCGACTCAAAAAATGGCAAAATAATTCAGTGTTCTAGTCCTTTATCATTGCAAAATTTGAAAGTTGTTCCTTGCGATTTTTAGTAGTCAGAAGGGATCTCCAGGTGTCCTAATTTCCCTTCCATCCTAGATATAAACATAAAATTGGCACTTCAATCAAAACCTTATTTGCGTACCTCGTTTACTCCAATGAACACCTTCCGTTTCACAACAGTATTCCTCCAGAGCATTCTTATTTATAGTGCGAGTTGATTAATATCTAGAGATTGATTGGCGACGTCAGAAACTCCACTTAATGTTTATCCCCTGGCCCCGGGGGAACCATTTATCCATTTGTATCCGTTTGGATAGCTTCAGGTAATGTATCAGCAATCAGTCTCCGGGGAGCTCCGAAATTATTTCGATTAGGGGAGGTTTCTGACATCATCTCTGCCATTTCTCCTTCTGGTCTAGCTCTTTGATTCCTGCTGGTGATTGATAACTTTCCCGATTATCTGAAGTGCTCCGATTGCGGCGAGCTGGTCTAGACCCGGCAGAATCTGAATAAATCTCGGCGTTTTAAAATTAGTCCTGCCCCAAATTATTGCTAGGCTGGGTTGACACAACATTATCCATCCATTAGGGCTCAATATTTTAGTCCCTAAAAAAACAGGATAACGTGGGCCAGTATGCCGTCTGGCCTGGTTCACAAGCATGCATGTATTTAATGTTTCTCCTTGATTGATGGTTTGATTCTATACAATGCTCCATTTGTGATGAATGATGTTGTTTTTTGTCCCAAGCATGTCCTTAAGCCGAATAGGACTCCTTTCTTGGGGCCTTATGAGATTATAGGGTTCGGTAAACAAATGAACTCTGAAGATTTATTTCTAATCTGAGAAAAAAGTTGTTTAACTTGGCTGTTTAGCTTCTAGAAGAAATTTTAGATTCACTTATCCTGTCAAGGGAGAGTTTTTCATGAATTTCTGTCGGAATAAATTTAAATTCAAATGTCACAGCCGAAGCTGGCACAAAGTATTCGGTTAAGTTATTAAGAACATTTGTTATATTCTTTCTAGCAGGCATTGTTTGACGGATGCGCTGTTGTTTATTATCAGTTGTTCTTAGATGACTTATTGTATACATACGTTAAATTTAGCTGTGTCAGTAATTTTACTTTATACATATAAGTTACAGAAACTTATTCTATTTTAAAAGATTAAAGAAATTAAAACACCCCTGGTTGATATTGATTTACGCCAGTATCAGGTAAAATTTTAGTCTCAAGGCGCTACGATAGCGTATAGCCAATTCTTAATAACAGCTGGCTCCGATCGTGATATAAGCATAGGGTACAGGGGGAGTAAGCGGTTACCTCCGATGCACGAGAAGGTCAAAGCGAATATATGCCTTATCCTGGTAAGTGGCTCTGTCAGGACGGATTAACTAACTTCCACACCTCTATTTGGACTTACATGGAAACCAAAAAGGGAACAAAAATAAAAAACTAGTGGGATGTTGAGCCTATAGACAAGCCACTAATTATGCTTTTTATGGTATTATTTCTGTTAAATAATACTTCAGACTGGATGATCATAAAAAATCAAGAAAATGATATTTTTTCAATTTTAATTAAGTAAATGTTTATGTTCTCCTACGTAATAATAAAAAAATATAATTTAGTGATAGATACAAAACATGTTCCACCGAAGAAAAAAAAAATAGTTTACCTTTGCGCGGCCGAGGATTGAACTTGGTTCCCCGGGATAGGATTCCAGCGCATTAGCTCTAGGCTACTGATATATGAACTTTTTTAGAAATCTTTTTTTTGTCGTTATATATACTTCCGGTTGGAATTTCCAGACCATTTTCATTTCAGTTTTAGGTCTCTTGATCGAGAACTACAATTTGAGATATAGCCCAAGTCTGTAGCGACAGTAGTTTCGGAGATGAAAGAAGGTCACAGACAGACAGACAGGCACACGGACAGAGCCTCTGTATAAGCTTTTTTTTCTGAAAAAACTAATAAATAAAAATTGGTTGGTTCCGGCATGGCTGCAAAGGCCAGCAGCTGCGCCTCGAGTGCCAGCCACAGTATACCTTCACAAACTCCACTTTCACTCTCGACAGACGAAAAACTACTCGCCTTCGACCAGGAGACGGTAACAGAGAGGACCACCAATTCAGAGAGTACTATTTATAACAAAAAATTGGTGGCAGCGGTAAGATTCGAATCCATGCTTCCGAAAAGGCTGGTTATCTGTTAATGGAAGACTGGGATCAAAGCAAAGCGACTGCAGAAAAATAGTATAGCAAAAGTAGAATTCCATTCATCTGGTTTCCAACGGGGCGTGCCTGGAGATATTAAAGACAAATAAAAGCCGCTTAAAGTTTGGCATCAGGTAAGCCAAACTAAAAAATGTTAAAAAACTCAGCCCAGAGAAGTGTTCTCCCAATCCTGACGATTTGCTGGAGAGGTATAATTTGGAGGAGGACGCCAAAGTGTGCGCCCAGGGAACATCTGTGAGCGCTTGAGATCGCGCAACAGCGAATGCTTAAGCGGAAACTAAGGTAGTATCATTCGCAGATGACCTAGTGATAATGGTATCAAGAAGGGTTCGCTGGCATGATGGCTGGATCTATAATGTCATAAAGTTGGGAAGGGTGCAGTAATGGCAACAATAAGGGCAAAAGGGGCCATGATAAGATGCCTCCTTGATATTCTCTTGACCTGCTTCCCCGACATTCATATCAACCACCTAGCTTCGCTTAGTGCCCTTAGACTTAAGCAATCAGGGGCTGGACTTTGTTGTGAGAGCCCGTCGGGCCTCCGGTCCAATCTAAAAAAAAAGAAATCTTTTTGCACGGAAAAAAAAAACACTGATTTTGTATCACTCGACTATTTTTTTATTTATTACTTCATTGGTTTCTTTCTTTATTGTATCACTCGACTATTTTTTATTTATTACTTCATTGGTTTCTTTCTTTATTAGTTACAGTGAATTGATTGAACTTTAGAGACCGGCGGCACGACGAGAACTGCCAAATCTCGCCAGCCGCAAGCTTTTCTTCGCGGCGATCCACCCGCTCAGGAATGCAAGCGCATCAGATAAATTATGGTGATAACGAATTATTATGCTGATAGTGAATTAATTTACTTCGTGTGACAAGTTGAAGGTTTTTCAGCGGATGTGAACTTGTTTGGATTGCATTTAATGAAATTTAATACTTTAGGATTTAATACTTGATAACGCTTGGGTGGCATTCCTGAGTGTGTGGATCGCGTACATTTTAAGGGGTGGTTACAACATTCCTCCCCCCTTATGGAGATCGGCGAAGTCGATCGTCTATTCATGTATTTTCAATGATTGGTGTGTCCATACATAGTTTTGTTTTAAATTTTTTTTTTTTTTATTTTTTTTGCTTATGTACTACGTGAGAACAATATGCGTAAAGAAAAAATAGAAAATTTTTGTTTATTTATTCTAAACGGACGCACTTCGGCGTTAAAAAATGACATTTAAATTTCTTTTACAATAAAATGCACACCAAGTAAAAGTAAAATCCTTTCGTAAATTGTTTTGGGAATTCTTAATAGGAATAAAAATTTGCAATTACATGTGAGTTCCAAGACTTGTTATGGCGTAAAATATTTATATTATAGTAACTTATATATTTATATAGTAACTTAGTAAAAAAATTTTATTTATTTATTTATTTATTTTTTTTTTTTTTTTTTTTTTTTTTTTAACATATAAAGAAACTTTTCCATAAAAATTTAATCAATAAAAAAAAACGCTTTCAAGCTTTTGCTTAAATTTGTACGTAAACGTTTGTCTTCCCTAAAGTTAATTAAATTTGCAAGATCGGAAATGTATTGAATCTTAGGGTTGTGTTTCCTCACTTGTTCTCATGGCGTTAGGCTGGTTTGCTGGGCACAACGATAGATTACACTTGATATACCGCCTACATACTAGGTAGATCAAAGCAATTATAAAGATTACGGAGAAAATGGATGTGGGTATAGCCACCATCTGGTAAGGGTTAATGTCGTTAATGTTGTAGTAATCTGGGTTTGAGTCTGATACCAAGGTTTCTAGCTTTACACTAAGGGTGTCCAGGTCTCGGGTGTCTAGGATTATTCGCGGAAGTTGGGTTTGGGGCGGTATGGCAGAAAGGTTTAGATTTAAATTGTTAAAAAGTTGATCATTTAGTTGATGAAATGCACCTTCAGTGCGGGAAACTGTCGAGTGAGTTTCTAGCAGTACCTCTTTGGTTCTTGCCTTGCAGCCTGGTTCTAAGTTTAGTATACCGCTGCCTGCCAGTGATACAGAGTATGCGTTTTCCTTACAATTTACTCGGAGAGTAGTTGGAGTTGGGGTTAAGTAAATCCAGGTATTAGTTTTATAGAGCGCGTTCCATATTTCGTGGGTTAAATTGAATAACCTGATCTCGCAATCTGATGGTGAGATTTCCCCTTGTTTTAACTATATTAGGCAGTTTTCCTTATTGAAAAGGTAAGAAACGAAATTTCGGTTGCAAATGAATTCTTTCGTCTGGAATAATTGACATTCGTCGAGATCGCCTTGGTTGAAGAAAGCGTATCTCTCTTTGGTTTCATCAATTAGTGCGTATGGCGAGTCAACCTTGACGTAGTAATAAGTGTTATTTAAGAATCGTGCGGGCACACTGGCTATTTTGTATAATGAAAAACTATTTTTAATAAGAGGTACTTTGATTTGAAAGACTAGGGACTTTGTAGTCAATAGGGGCGTCACAGTCGATATGCGCGCGATTAGGGGAATATTGTAATTAGTTGGTTTTGCCGGCAGATTTAAATTATTTAACGTTTCGATTTGGACGTCCCTTAGCGCCTCCAGGAAGGGTTCGGAGTTTGAAAGGTGTTGGTCTAAACGGCCTAATCTCGCTTCATGAATGATGTCCAAGTATTCGGCCTGCCTTGCGGTTAACCGGTTGGCGGCGAACATGAGAATGCTGACCGCTTCATCTAGGGAGTGGAGATTTCTTTGTAGGGTGGTTACGTTTTCTAGCTCCCTTTCTATTTCATTCATGCCGTTCGAAATTTTGTCGAATGTCTTGTTTAGTGAGATGAAGGTATTTTGCACGGTGTCAACTATAATTGATACCTTCGTATCAAAGGAATGATGGATTTTTGCTTGATTCGAAACAAGGGCATTGATAGTTTTTTTCGATGTGCTCAGAATCCTCGCTATCCATTACGCCAAAGAGATACTTTTGAGCTTTTCCTACGACGTCTAATAATCCTCGCTTCTGCCTATTCGATTCGTGAGATAGGCTAGCAAAATATTTGCTTACCTCCTTTATATCCGAGATAGAATCTTTAATGAGCCTCAGGGCGACTCCGCAACTGTCGTCCAGGAAGTTTTCCTTGGCTTTGGAGCAGAGTTCCTCGAGCCGTTTGCAGTGAGTTTCGAGTAGGCTTGTATCCATGATGATTGTAGATGTGTTCAGGTAGAGAAAAAATTTCCAGTCAGCAGTTGATTGGTGTACTTTTCCAAAATTTTCGAAATAGGCCCCCGTATTCGATGTGAGCGGCGTCACGGAGTGCTGTTGGGCGTTTACTTTAAGAATGAGGACCGTAAGGGACCTGGAAGGTAAGGTAAAAGTATTACTTAGCGAAGGGCTTTAAGAAGGTTATTATGAACGACTTTAATTTTTTTTCCTATCTTTATTGTGGAGGTTTCAGCGGAGTTAGCCTTAACGATTTCGTAGGGGCCTTCGAAAAGCGGAGTCAATTTTTTGTTGGATTTGACCTTTGATTCCATAAGTACAAGGTCGCCTATACCAAAGTTAGTGGGTTTAGTGCCACGGTCGTATAACTCTTTCGCCTTTTGCTTAGCCTTCAGTAAGTTTTCACGAATGACCTGGAATCCATTTTGCAATCTGGCTTTCAACTCGCTAACATAATCGTCGTAGTTATATATAGGTTCGCATGATCTTGTTATAGAAGAGGGAAGTTCGGGTTTGTATCCGAAAAGAGCTTCGTAAGGCGAGTAGTTTGTTGATGTGTGAGGAGTGGTATTATAACAAAAGACCGCGTAGTCAATCCATAAATCCCAATTAGTAGGGTCTTTGCTGGCATAGCATCTTAGATAATCGCCCAGTGTCCGGTGGCTACGCTCTAGCGAACCGTTAGATTGCGGATGATATGGGGTGGTTTGTAACTTTTGAATCTTTAGGAGTCGGCAAGTGCGCTTAAATACGTCGCTGAGAAAGTTACTGCCTTGATCCGTGAGAAGAGATTTTGGTATTCCGAAGATGCAAACTAATTTTCGAACATAATTCTCGGCAACCGTGTGAGCTTCTTGGTTCGGGATTGGAATGGCCATGACGAATTTTGTCAGGTCATCCTGGAAACTGAGTATGTACTTGTTTCGATTTTCTGACTCGGGAAGAGGTCCTACTATGTCTAGGGCAACTCTCTCAAACGGTGTTCTGGACGTAGTGGTAATTTTCATGGGGATTTTAGTTTTGAGGCCGATTTTGCTTTTCTTGCAAATTTCGCAAGACTCTATATACTCTTTTACGTCTTTGGATAAGGTTTTCCAGGTGAATTTTTCTTTTATCCGCTTTAGGGTCCGGTTTATTCCTTGGTGTCCGCCGATCGGGTTATCATGGTATTCGTTAAGAACGCGTGTGATTTCAGAAGGGTCCGTTAGTTCTATAATGGATGGTGTAGCACTTTCCATTTGTAATGGTGATGGATTTGGCAAGTCGGAAGTGGAAGTTAAGCCTTGATGTTGGGATCGTGTGACTACGAGAGTGTCAGCCGCAGGCAGTCGTGTCAGGGCATCGGCGTTAGTGTTGAGCTTTCCTTTTCGGTGTACGACGTCAAAATCATATTCTTCTAATTTGATTCTCCACCTCATTATCCTAGAGCTAGGATCCTTGAGGTTAAAGATCCATACCAGTGGTTTATGATCGGTAACGACGGTGATTTTTCTCCCGTACACATAAGGGCGGAAACGATTGACGGCCCACACGACCGCTAGGGCTTCTTTCTCGATTGTCGAATAGTTTTTCTCTGCCTTATTGAGAGTGCGGCTAGCGTAAGCTATTGGGAGATCAACGTTTTCTTTGTCAGGACGTTGAGAGAGAACTGCTCCGATGGCCGTGTTGCTGGCATCCGTGGTTACAAAGAACCTTTTTGAGAAATCCGGGTACTGGAGGATTGGAGACTTAGATATGGCATTTTTTAGCAATTCAAACGATTCATCGCAAAGGGCGCTCCAGACGAAGGGGGTGTCCTTTTTAAGGAGATTAGTGAGAGGATTAGCAAGCTTGGCGAAATTCGGAATAAACTTCCGGTAGTACCCGACGAGACCCAAAAATGATTTTACGTGTTTGTGATTTCGGGGAGGCTGTATTGTTTGGATAGCAGAGATCTTTAGAGGGTCTGGCTTGATACCTTGATCGGTGATTGTGTGCCCTAAGTACATTACTTCCTTATGAAGAAACTTACATTTGTTGGGCTGGAGTTTTAGTTGATAACGTTTTAAACAGTTAAACACGTCCCTCAGTTTGTTATTATGGTCGACGAGATTGTGGCCGTATATCACGATGTCGTCGAGGTAGACGAAACACCGCGTTCCTTGGAGACCTGCCAGTACCACGTTCATTAATCTTTGAAAGGTGGCGGGAGCGTTGCGCAACCCGAAAGGCATTCGGTTGAATTCGAAGTGTCCCTGCGGGGTGCTGAAAGCAGTTTTTGGCTTATCTTGCTCTGCAACACCAATCTGATAAAACCCATTGGCCAAATCTAAAGTGCTAAAGTAGCGGGAGTTCCCGAGCTGGTCTAGGATTTCTTCTATATTGGGGAGTGGGTAGGCATCAGGTATCGTCAACTCATTGAGTTTCCGAAAGTCTACCACCATTCTCCATTTCTTTGCACCATCCGGACCTGCCTTTTTGGGAACGATTAGCAAAGGAGAATTCCAGGGGCTCATGCTTGGCCGTATTATCTCTTCCTGAAGTAATTTGGAAGTTTGAAGATTTATCTCAGATTTATGAATTTCTGGAAGACGATAGGGTTTCGAGTTAACGGGTGACTTTCCTGAGGGAATTGGAAGAGTGTGCTGAATAGCATCAGTGAAAGTTAGTTTGTCACCCTCGATGTAAAACAGATCATTAAATTCGCGACAAAGGTCTAGAATGGATTCGTGTTCTTCATCATTTAGATGGGATAGGCTTAGAAGTGAAGTTAAAGTTTCTAGTCGCTTTTGGATCTTTTCTTCGTGTTTCAGGTTAGCAGGTTCTAGGACATGATAGTTTGACAATGTGTCATATCGAAAATTGGAGGTATCTTTGAGAATTACTTTTTTATCTGTGGTGTTTAGCACTGCCACGTTTATGTAACCATTTACAGCCTTGGCGATGCTTCCAGATATATAAACTTGAGGCATTATTTCCTGTTGGTGACAAACGATTTCCTCCTCTGAAGAAATCGGACCGAATTTTATAAATTTTTCGCACCGCGGGGGAATTTCCGTCTCCGTGGGCATGCAAGAGAACTTAAAATTGTAGAGTTTCCTCGAATGGTAAAAGCTAAACGAAAGAGTTTCGTAGTCTAATTTAGCTTTGGTTCGGCGAAAGAAATCGTTGCCTAAAATACCTTCGGCGGCTATTGGAAAGTCGGATGAAACTATGTGAAATGGGTGGAGTAGGGGTACGTTACTTGGTAGGGCCATGTTTAGATAGACGACACCTTTGGTAAGGATGCTCTGGTCCGTTATTCCGGAGATTCGGACGATTTGGGTAACGTCTACTTCAACGTCGTCTTGAAGAGCATTGATTTTGATCAAACTTAGCGAGGCACCAGTGTCTAACAGTAGTATATTGGAATCGGACGGGCTTTCTAATATTTTTGTTGTGATTTCATTCCTAAAGGTCTTGGAAAAGTTGAGAGTTAGTATTTTTATATTGACTTCCGGAATGAGAGAGTGTGCCCCAGGTATGGGAGCCGATTCAGTGAGATTGCTATTCTCTGCATAACTAAAGGGGTTTGGGAAGCCGGTGACGGATTTTATATGAGTTGTGGGTAGGTTAGCGTGGTTAGTAGGGTTGATGTTGCAGTTAGTGGTGTTAGTGGGAATGGTAGGAGATTTAGTATGATTGGTAGATGAATTAGTAGGGTAAGATTGGACGCAAGAGTTAGTATTGTTAGTGGGAGTGGTAGAAGATTTAGTGGTGTTAGTGATATTAGTGGAAATGGTAGGGAGTTTGGTACGATTGGTTGACGACTTAGTAGGGTTAGTTTGGGCGCGAGAGTTAGCACTGTTAGTGGGAATGGTTGGAGATATAGTAGTATTAGTGAACGATTCGGTGGATTTTGCAATATTTGTATGGGATTTGGTAGAATTAGTATCTGATTCAGAGGATTTAGCAATTAGTATGCGGTTACTTACTTGAGGTCCTGAACCCTGGTCACCGAACCGCTGGGGCCAGGCGCTGGACCGTTTCCCGGTCGAGGAAATTGATGAGTAGAGGAGGTGGACTGTCCCTCTTTTCGCCTACTATTATTATACTCCCTTTTTCGGCATTGCTCTAAGGAGTGGCCGATGTTTTTGCAGTACCTGCAAACTACCTTGGGTGGAGATTGACTGATTTTATTGACAGATCCACGAAGGTTAGGAAATGGCCTGGAGGGGGTTTGTTGGCGTTTGAGAGAACTGTACTTTCGACATTCGTTGATATCATGCCCAATATTTTTGCAAAATCGGCATTGCTTGGGATTGCGATTTTGGCTAAAGGTAGGTTTAGGTTCGATATCTAGCAGTTTTTCCTCTTCTATAGCCAGATCTATCGCGCCTTTAAGAGTGGTATGTTGGGAGGCTTTGACTATGAGCTTTAGCGGCTGTTTAAGCCCTCTCTTGAAGTTATTTATCGCCATTTGCTGGTTAAGTTCCCGTATGGCGTTGTTACCTGCGCTGGCACCGTCCTTGGTACTTGATATATTTAATTCTTCAAGAAGTTTCTCTATCTTGCCGGCATACTCCATAACACTCTCTCTGGCTTCTTGTCTTACAGTGAAAAGCTCCGATTGTACCACCTGTAGAGGTCGTTGTTGCGAGAATTGTTGTTCGAGAGCCTCTTTCAAATCGTCCCAGGAATCGTATTCACGGTATCTGAGAATGCTATTATACGCTCGGCCGGACAGTTTAGACTTAATCAGATTAAGAAATTCGAGCTTGTGGGCAGCAGAGGTAGCTAAACTATGTTGCACTTGTGCTATTTGCAGAAATCGGTGCAAGGTTCCGGGATCTCCATCATACTCCGGGATTAGTTTAATGGCGTTCGAGAGAACAAAGGAAGACATTTTGCTACCGCTGGTCGAGGGGGTAACTAGTTTAGAAAAGGGGTTAGTTTCAGGGTTGAGATCCGAGGTTTCCAAAGTTTCTTCCTGGTAGACAGAGTCCTCGTGGATCGGAGGGAGCTTCTCTCCCTCTCCCTGGGCCAGTGCCCTTTTGTGGCTCCTTAAGGAGACAGATAGAGTACCGATTAGGTCAGATTTTTTTTGCTTTTTACTCATGTACGGATGGAGAATCGATTCCCAGGTCGCGAGTGCTAAACGCGTAGAAGAAAAAAGAACTACAGCGTCAAGTTGTGAACGGGTTGTTGGATCGCAAGAAGAAGTAGCAACGCAATGAACGAGGAGCTAATGTTGGGACTGGACTTGCTAAACAAGCCGAATATGCAACTGTCTTACCAGACAGGGAGAATAATGGTTGGAAGGGAAGAGAACATGATTGATCTACCGTGTTACATCAGCCCGGAAGTTCGAGCGATGAAGATGACCATTTGAAGCCGCTGTGCGGAGGGTCATACCTCCGTATTATAGAATAGTAGGAAGTATAATTTCCAATAAAGTTCAGCTTTTGTTTGAGGAAGAAAAAAATATTGGAACTTTGTTGCGTTGTAAACGACACAGTTACACGCACGGAAACGATTTAACAAAAAGAAATATAGTAACTTTGTAGCGAGGTGAACGACACAGTGAACAAAACGCGCGTAAATCAACGAACGTTATTTAAACGAAAGATTAAATACACTTCCAATTTTAAGCAATTATATTCCAGCAACAATGGGCACACAAAAAAAAATATTTGAATAATGTAATTAATATATTAAAAGAGGATAAAATGTTTATGGAATAACACAAGAATCTATTTTATCAAGGTAAAATATTTTGTAGTAAAACAATAAAGATAAGTATTCTAAATTGAATATAGTAGGTACCTATTTTTTTTTTTTTTTTTTTAAAAGAAAATAAAAGTATTTTTTTTTTGTATATGAAAAAATTCAATATATCTTGAATCTATGTATGTTTCAAATTTACGTGAGGCAATCTAGTAAATTCATTTAAAAATCAAAAAAAAAATTCTATAAAATTTCACTTATTTTATTTATTTTTAATTCCTCATAATGGGAACCTTCACAAGCTAGCGAAAGTAGCATTTTTTTTTTTTAATTGTAGAAAGAGGTTTATATTATTTTTGCTTTTAAAAGTATTTGGAGGTCTTTTATAGTTAAATTCAAGTTTGTTTCTTGTTTAATTAAAATTTTAACTTAACTGCATGACACTAATTCAATCTAATTAATCGCTGGTGTTGATTGCTAATTACGTAATTACGGACCCATTAAAGCAAAGGGTGATTAATCAATTAATACCCTTTCTTCTTGCCATCGCAAGGTAATATTGGAAAAATAGAAGATAGTTTGGGTCGCACTACTCAGCAATGTCGCTGTCTTCGCACTTAGTGATCTTGATTAAATCTGTACTTACAGGAGTAAATTCATGTTCATGTTCATGATCGGTGTTGTATTCGTTGATGGCGAATATTTATTGTCTGATGAGATGATAGCTGATGATGACAGGATGATTATAACTATGTCTGTCTGATGATATCGAAATCAACTCGTACTGATGAATTGGTGAAAAATAGTAGTCTGTTTGTAGAGATGAAATAGTAGTCTGCTTGTAGAGATGAATATGAAAATGGAAAATGTGGTGTTTGTGGATTAACACCGCTGCCACCAGTGTTGTGAGAGCCCGTCGGGCCTCCGGTCCAATCTAAAAAAAAGAAATCTTTTTGCACGGAAAAAAAACAACACTGATTTTGTATCACTCGACTATTTTTTTATTTATTACTTCATTGGTTTCTTTCTTTATTGTATCACTCGACTATTTTTTATTTATTACTTCATTGGTTTCTTTCTTTATTAGTTACAGTGAATTGATTGAACTTTAGAGACCGGCGGCACGACGAGAACTGCCAAATCTCGCCAGCCGCAAGCTTTTCTTCGCGGCGATCCACCCGCTCAGGAATGCAAGCGCATCAGATAAATTATGGTGATAACGAATTATTATGCTGATAGTGAATTAATTTACTTCGTGTGACAAGTTGAAGGTTTTTCAGCGGATGTGAACTTGTTTGGATTGCATTTAATGAAATTTAATACTTTAGGATTTAATACTTGATAACGCTTGGGTGGCATTCCTGAGTGTGTGGATCGCGTACATTTTAAGGGGTGGTTACAACAACTTCAGGACTTTACAGACAACGCAACATTTTAAACTTGCTACTGGCGTCTTCCGGTGAACACTAATTTTTTACAAACAGATATGCTGGCAATCCAAGAAGTTTGCCAGAAAATGAATCGAACCTCAAACCTGAGCAAACAGTTAGCATAGGAATTGTAATATGTAGTCAAGGCTCTATAAAAATTCTGGATTCGGTAATGATGGGCTTCAAGCTAGTGGAGCAAACCAGAGCTGTGCTAGTTCGGGTTGGTAGAAAGCATAATGTGGCTATGGAGTAGAGAGCACCTGTGACCTGAACTATTTTTCGGGCGACTTGGCCCACTTACAATAAAAAAGAACAATAGGCCTCCTAAACAGATCCCAAAGAGATATTTCCTAAATTACGGCTAGTATTACGGTATATTGGCTAATAGGAGGGAATGCTGCGAAGCTGGGCATCGAGTCTGTTGCCGCAGACTGGGAGACAAACCAGAAGCTAGGTTAGGCGGTGGCTGAGCTGCTGGTGTTAAGCTCATACACTTAGGTCAAAGGGTATGCCCATTGTGATCCCACTTAAAATCTGACGTTAAAGCGTCGTTTCTTCACTAAACCACCTCAAGGATGTAATGAATCTTCTCAGTTTCGGGATTTCGAAATTTCCGCAAGCGCTCTTAGAAAGGTTTCTCCAAATGCGGTTAGTCTGCATCTACTTTGGGCTGGGCAGAAACAGAGAAGATGTACACTTTCATCCTCGTCCGGACTTCTTATGCAAAAATCGTAGGCCTCAATACTTAAGCAGGTGGCATACGTCCCTTTCAGCCAGTGTCCGGTTAGTACTCCCACCAAAACTGAGAAAGTTCTGTCTTCCGAGGGTCAGTAGTGAAGTGATCCGCCTGGGATCATGAAAGGGGCCAGGTCATTTGGGCTAAGTTATTTATTTAGATCCCTCCAATGCTTCTTCGCTTGTTGTATTGTGTACTGTTTGCATTGGAGTTTAAATGTAGAAGGAGAGTGACGGTGGTGCCTATCCTAGCCAGTTCGTCAGCTTTACAATTTACCTCTATATTTCGATGATCGGGTGCCAATACGAGGAGGGTCACAAACTACTGAACCATCTCGTTAAGAGATTTGAGACATTCAGAGCTGTTTGCGCAAGAGCGAAGGGCCTTCAGAGTCGCCTGACTATCTGAGAAGATGTAGACATCTTGGCTTTCTGGTTGATCTGTAGAACAGCTTCATGCATGGCTAGAACCTCCGCTTCGTATACAATACAGTTATGTAAGGCCCTCTTGTGGATCAAAATGTATAACGATATGTTGAGGCGACGCCTCCTCCAAAAGGAGAAGTTGCGATCGGCCTCGCAGATAACATCGGGGTACTGGTAGTACAATTCGTCCTACGTGGGCGAACGAGGTGATCTGGGAGATTCTAGAGTGGCTTGAACTCGCTGATCTAAAGCACAACACAAAACTGAAGCTGTGCTAATCAGCAAACGGAGAAAACCAGAGTCGGTTAACATCAAGGTACGGGAGCAGATCGTTCACCGTCAGCCCAACCTAAGGTACACGGGAGTGATGATCGATTGGAGGGTAAATTTTAAAGAACACTTGGAAATCATGCAGCATTGCAGCACAATTTTGCCCAACGTGGGGGCCTTAGACCGAGCCGTCGCCCCTAATGGCGCGAATGGTTAGTTCAGGCCAGCAATAAGAAGTGCCAGTGTGGCCAGCAGCGTTGTACAGGACGGCTTACAGTGGAAAGTAGAAAGTAACATGCAGTTAAGGCCCCCTCCTGGCGTGCTGTGCGAACAGGATCATGTCCAAATGATACGGCGTGCGTGATTACGTGGATGATCCCCCCGGCGAGAATGTCGTTATCCCTGGCATGCAAAGTAATCCGGGATAGCGCAAATCATACCTTCTTTGATTGTGTGAGATTCGACGAATGTAGTGCAGAACTAGAGGCAATGGTCGAGGCGCCACTGACACTAATAAACGACGGACACATGATGAGGAACGAAGAGGGTGAAAAAAGTGAAAGCGACGCTGGAAACCATGCACAGGAAGTTGAGGTTGAAGAAACTGAAGGAAAAAAGAAAGGTAAAGAAATACCAGGATAATTAGCAAATAGATAAAAGCTGACCCATCGCCGCGACGCTATGATAAAAAAAAGCGAAGAGTATGGAAGTCCAGGACAGGTAGTTGAACTGGAAGAGATTTAATAGAATAACGAAATTAAATTGGGCTACCTATGTTGAAACCTGAAGTAGCTATTCAACCACCATACCCACATTATCCGCCGTTATGCCTATAGGAGCGGGGAACCTCTATTGCCGGCCCTTCGGACCAACCAGTCGCCTAGGATCGAGCTCACTATCCTGCCAGTAAGTATTTGATGGATGAGACACACCAGCGGCGCCTTGATCCCCTATTCTGTCAGAGCCAGTGTAATGGCCTTCAGGAGTACCAAACATAATCTAGGAGGAGTTTATGTCTCCTGATATAAGGAGAATCCCGTCTATGAAATAATGAGAATCCCTTCAACCAGGCGGCAAACCGTGCATTTAGAGAGCATTGAGATACTGATTTGGCATATGTGGTCATTGCATTGCAAATCCTCTGTTAGACGTAAGAGTAACTCAGAGTTCGCAGCGAGGATGTGAAATGATTTCTAGGAGTTTGAGAGGAGATCGTGTGTGAATATTATGTAGAGAATAGGTGATAGAATTGAGCCTTGGGGTACACCAGCCTAGATAGTGTACGGTTTGGATTCGACGTCGAAAGAAAACTCTCAACCTACTTCTTTAGAACTCAGTTGATACCAACAACTTGGAGATTAGTTAGCAGAGCGAAGTGCAACACTCCTTCAAAACCTTTGGAGATATCTAGACCAATCAGAGTAGACTCAACGAAGAGATGGATGCTTTGGTTGAGGTGTTCTGTTAGACACATAAGAAAGTACAATATATGCTGAACGGGAGCTTATTTTTAAGAGTTATGATAAACTCCAGATTGATAAAATCTGGATTGTAACCAAGGCCATAGCTCAAAACAGAGTCCAAAGGAGAGGCCCTTGCGAAAGTTCTATGCTCCCAATAGAGTAAGAAAGGGAATTAATAAAGGAGAAATAATAATAATAAAATTTTGTGTTATACAATTATTTCCAACGAAAAATTCATCAATTAAAAGTATTACAAAAGTTTACTGCTGAACAAGCAGAATTTCTGATTTCAATTCAAAACAAGTTTCAATATAATTTTGCCTTTTTGACTTTTCTTTTTCATCGAACGTCGTTTTGGCAATTGCGGTTAACTTTACGTGACAAGGATACCTCAAAAAGGAAATTAGAGACTCCTTAAAGTTGCTATCTTAATTATGAAGTCCTGCTATACGCACCCTTATCGCTCGTGCGAGGAAAAATCCTGGAAAGGACTCGCCCATGCTGAATACGCAATCGCTCCCGTGCCATTGAAATTCTGCATTAAGGAGCCGCTTCAACATTTGAACGTACGAAATGGATTAAGGACTTGGTTACTAATCCCTAAAAACCAGAACAGGATGTACAGAAAACTCATTAGGGGAAGAACAGAAGAATGCTATTTGGCTTCAGAGACGAGGCACGAATCCCTACAATTGTTGTGGTGATTAATTATTATTTGAGACATCCCGAGTGTGGTTATAAATAAAAGTTTCACATGTTGCCACAGTCCGGTTGGTTCATTTGTCAATGCCGGAATTATGTGTGGGGATAATTGAAGTTTATTCATAAAAATTATGGCACATATGCGCTGCCATTGTTAATTGACGTCCTGCTTTGGTGATGACTATTAATTCGGTCAGTCTCTGCTGCCCAACATCGCACCAGCCTGCTTCTGAACTATAGAATTCATGCCATCAATCAATGATTGGAATGAATCGCGCACTAATTCACTGTGTAATTTCTAATTACTCTAGGACTCGCAACGAATGAATTAAACGCGCCGCCCGTAATTATACTGCTGGCCGTTACCGTCTGGATTCATGTTCATTAATAATGCAATAAAAGAAAGCACAATAAAAGTGAGCAGATGCTGAAGTTACTCGGTACTATTAACGAATGCATGAACATTACCCACGATACTCCTGCATACTCCAGGATCTAGGTCACGAATAATTACATGTAATTCAAATCATTATAAATCGATTACGCAATTATGAGCAGAATTTTGTTCTTAACGTTTTTATCGCTATCAATGATCCTTCCGCCTTCGTAGTACCTAATTGCTGAGTGGTGAGGCCTGGCATTACTGAACACTGAACGCTGAATCATCCTGTAAGGTGCCCCATTTCAATTCATTACAATTCATTACAATATGCAAATTCATTTCAGCTCAACATTATGGGAGCATTGCTGATGGTAGCTGCACGTGCTTGTAGGAGCATTAGGATTGTTGTTCAACGATTCATGCCAAATGTAAACTGCAACTGTGTGTTTAACTGAAATTTGCATACAATTACATATTTAAAATTATAACTCAGCTCTCGATTAATGCCGAATAAGTTGCAATGTGCATTGAAGCTCTGCACATTATCTTGAACATTATGTTGGGATTAGAATTTAGGCTGACTTTGACACTGAGGACGTTATACTCTAAAATTTACCTGAATTACCTAGCTGGAGGTATTAGTCTTCTTTTTCACTCTCCTTCAAGTCCTTTTGGTAGTTAGGTTGAAAATAATTGCCCTCTATTTTGTGTTACAGCTTTCGGTTACACCCAGGATTTTCTAATTATTCAAAGGCTTGTTTCATGAGTCTTTAATTGTAGCGTGGCGAGGTGTGGCCTATCTACAGTGGCATAGCAAGATATATTTTCAGGGGGGGTTAAATAGTTATAAGTCGAGTCCTGAACTTTAAGCATTATCCTTCAAAATTGATATAACTTTTAGTTATGTTTTAATAGGAAAAATACCAAAAGATGTGTTTTAAAGAAATTCAGTTTATTAGCTATTGGCATACATGATCAATGGTTGCAGAGCAATGATTGTGTAAAAGTCACAGTTCTATGTTTCTAGGTTTTTCCGCAAATTGGTTAATTACTTCTTTAACTGTTACGTCGATTTCCCTGTGAATACTCAAAAGAGCAACCGCTGTTCTCCAATACTTTGCCAATCCTTTAAACACCTTAAATTTGAAAAACTTCTTTCGTTGCTAGCCTAAGGTAGCTCCAATCTTCAGACAGTTAGCGACTTTCGGAGAAAAGGTGTGAATAAAGATTAAAGCAGTGATTCTCAACCAATGTGCCGCGGCACTTTTCTGTGAAGCCAAATTCCTGAAGTGTGCCGCCAAATTTTAGAAATGCAAAATTATTTTGTATAAATGTATAAATTATTGGAACAAGAACGCGACGGGAAAAATATTTTTGCCGCAATCATTGCAACGTGTCCCCGGCATTATGGTTATGCCGACTCAATTATTCTGCCTAGCCGAATCTAACATACCGCTATACCGGCGATAATTTTTCTTAGATCTACTACACAAAAAAAGGGGACCAACTTGTTTGTTCCAACTACAGAGGAACCATGTTACTGAATGTAGCATTTAAAATATTCTTGTATATCCTGTATATTCGCTTATTGCACTAGTATGAAAGAGCAATTGCAAATAACCACTGCGAATTCAGGAAACAAAAGTCCACAACCGATCACATATTCGCATTGAGACAGGCAATTGAAAAGACGAAAGAGTGCAATATAGAGACCCACCTCTTTTTCATTGAGTTTAAGACAGTATATGATCTTGCACTAAGTTCAAAAATCTACGAAGCAATGGTGGAACTGAACTTTCCAGACCAATTAATTCAAATCACTAAAACCTCATTGAGTCGAATGATAAACGGAGTGAGGATACGGAGCAAATTCTAAACAAGTCTATTCAGCTAATGACATAATGCAGATGATACAGTTGTCATAGGCAGGTCAATGACTGCAGCAAAGGAAGCATATGTAGCGTTAGAAAAAGTAGTCTAGCCCGACCGCCCCATGTGGACCCCGAGTAGATTGCCCTATAAGGCCCACACCGAGTATCTTATCCCTTGCCTCATTTGCACCTCGTCACACGGAAATGCCTCATTTGGCCCCCCAAATTTCCTCGATTCCGAGTGGAAAAGGGATTCAGAACAGTTTGAGAAATTCGGCGTGGATATGTGAATAATAACTGCGGCTGTGTCGAAAACTTTATATTTTTAAACGCAAGTATCGTTTTACCATTACTGTCTCCCAACTGAGAACTAATTACGTCCAATGCTTGTTACGGGCTATTTTCCGCGTACGGCTCGGCTCGGCTGCGCTCAGCGTCGGGGTGATTCGAAAGAGTCCCAACGGACTTGTAGGGAAAACTTAAAAGTAAATGGGCGCCACGTAGTTTTACGGTCTACGAACCAAGCACGTGGGGCTTGAACCCACCGTAAGATACACAAAAAAATATTAAGCCGGATCCACACGTTTGCCAAGGCTTCGCAAATTCAAACGTGTGGATAAGGCGTTTGGCTTGGCTTCTGCAAGCTTGGCAACGCTTGTGGCCGATCCGGTCGAGTGTCGGTTTTTTGGCACAAATCAAAGGAAGTTTGCGGCAAGCGTTTGCGAAGCCTCCACACGTTTGTTTTAAGATGTGAATGACATGAATGAATGAAGTTACAAAATAGTAACTTAACAATAAAGTAACGAAACCTGGTACGGTTTCTATGAATTTTTAACATCCGCCTGCTGTATTTTTCTGTTTTTTTTCAATATTTCCTCATAATTTTATAATTTTATGAGTTATGGCTGACACAACCTCGACGTCCGTAATGCTTGCTTGTCCAGAAGATACAAGCGCATTCGCAAGCGTGTGGATGCTGCTCAAACCTAAGAAAGCGTTTGTAATTTGCGAACGCTTGTCAAGCCTTGACAAACGTGTGGATCCGGCATTAAAATATCTTTCCTTTAAAAGAAACAAAGGGGTGCCTTTTTTCCTACTTTATTACGCTTCGCACAATACTAATAATCGAAAAAAATACAGTATATATATATGGGACATTCCACGTCAAATCGGACAAAATTTTTCGACCCCCCTCCGTTTTGGCTGAAATTTTTCAGGGACTTTGGGCAACTATTTAAGACTACAAAAAAAATTTTTTTACAATTTTTTCATTAATCTATTGATCAATAAAAATTAAATGTGTTTTTTCGGGATTTTCATGAATTTTGACTTTCTTTTTTTATTTTGGCTCTATATCTTTCGTTGGGGTCGACGTTTTTGATAGGTTCTACATGTTTTCAGGTCAGAGGGGTTGTTTACAAACAAATTTGCTGAAAAACATAAACATATTTTCGAATTCAAGGTCAAAAGGTCAAAAAATAGTAAAAAACTTTAAAATTCAATTTCTCAAATACCCCATCTCGAAAATGGACATTTTTGGTGTCAAAATGTTCGGGAGAAGTCACTCTAACACCTCGATCAAAAATCTCGATGGGCCCTTAAGGATTTCGAAAGTTATGAGTATTTGTTTATAATCTTTAATTTTTTACGATATTTATTGAATTCTTTGCCCTGGATGTAGTTGAAACGTCATCAATTTTCACCAAAACTTGTATAAAGGGTTTTTTTTGGCGGCTGATTACGAATCGTATATATATATATATACATGTATATATATATATATATATATATATATATATATATTCAATCAATATTTGCAAATATATTTAAATTCTGGATATTTAATTTCTTTCGCTTTATGCAATTATAATTATACAACTTAACTGGAAAATACTTAACTTTTTAACTTTAAAACTCTGCACGTGCCGAACTCCGCCAACGATCCTGTACCTATCTCTCCACTTAGCACCTCTCTCCACTACGAACCACTGACCAAGAAAAATTTAACTATCAAAGTATCACTATCACTGCTAACTGGTACTGAACTGAGAGACTGATCGCTCCAGGGGCCCGGTTTATAAGGGGAAATGCCCACTATTTAGGGATTTCCAGTGCGCCCACGAATCGGTTTAACCCGCTTAGAATCGGGAATGTAATATTATTTAAAAAAAAAATAATTTATCTTAGTTTTGGTTTTAGGAGGCGCACTGGGTCCAAGGCAACCCATTTTTCATCCAAAAAAAAATTCTAGAGGCCGGGCGGGCCGAAATTTCAAATTACAAAGTGGGACTTGACAACTCCCGGCCACATTTCTAGGTTTCCTAAATTGGATGATTCCTTTAGTTTCAACTCATCTGAGCTCGCCCTGTTTGCTGGTCAGCTCTTCTGGGATTTTAATCTTTTTTTGACTGTATATTTCCGGTGGATTCCTTAGCGGAAATGTGGGAGGTTAGGATCGCTGCTGGAGCCCTACGTCGCGCTTACAAGTGCCCAGGTTAGTATACCAATTCTCTGACTCTCTGATAATAATATAAGTTATCTAGATTGTTAGGTGTTTATAGTTCCCTCCGGCTTCCAAGGACTCTATAGCCGCTGCTAAAGGTTATGGTGATGAAATGCTGTCGAGATTAAGTGCTGCTAGTTTCCTCCGGCTTCCAAGGACTCTACAGCCGCTGCTACAGGTTATGATGGTGAAATGCTGCCTAACTTCCGTCTCTTTGGGCTATGATCTCCAGAGCCCCAACTAAATCGTCATCTGAAAAAAAAATCGGATCAGCAGCCTCAAGTTTTAAAACAGCTAAGGGACAAGCACTAAGGACGTCACACATAATTGGCATTCAACCTGGGTAAGACATAGAGGTAACACAGGAGTGAGGTAGGTGAATTAATTATTCCTATTTTATTCCTTTAATTATCTTCCATTTTAGGAATTTTAAGATCCTAACATGCTTCTTAATCCTTGTAATCGAACCAGAACCGGTCTATTGAGTATGCTAAATGATATCCTTCACGGTCATCAACATAAGGGCCTGAAACATGGAGCAATACATCAAAAGTAAAGCTTTGTATGAGTTCAACTAAAGCTTTAGGGCCCGGCTTCACCGACCTCAGTGCAATAATGTTCAGTATAATCTACGTAAGTGCCTTCACCGGCTTAAGTCCAGTTTATATTCAATTCGCGCAAATTGTTGCTTTTTCGCCAGAGCTCAGCTCCACTATTCTATTTGATTTCTATTTTTGAGCGAGCTTTTACATTCAACTTCAGTTCGGGACTGAGGTTAGAAGTTCAGTTCGCCAATTTGCTTGATCAGCCGGTGAAGCCGGGGTATTTTTTTGGAGGTTTTCAAAACGTTTTCTGAACATATAAGGCAGATATTGCCCCACTTAATTTGAAGTAAGGTTTGCCTACTAGGGCCATTATAAAAAACTGATAATGCATACCGCAGTTCAGTATCGCTGGTCTTTTTTTGAGTGGTATTTTTGAGGAAACTCTTTCGGAATGCCCCCATTTGCTAGCGCGCTAGCGAAGTTTACTACATGATTTTGGAATGGAAACTGGCTCCCGAAAAGTGAAGGCTTGAGCGTAAATGATGGCTAAGGATGGAAACATGGGCGTCATACTAAATCGAGAATTTAACCGATTTTCTTACACAATCTCATCGAACGTGTGATCACATTCATCGTTACTATTCCTATAAAGATATTGGCGTGAAAATATGGACGAGACACGCCTCTTACCTATTTCTGTTACGAAAAATACGTTACGGTACGTTACTTTATCCCCAGGAGCGTCACCTTAATTTAACTTTTTCCAACTCAATATCGATCTACCTTTCAACCCTCTTCGAGGCTACCATGAGAAAATGGGGCACCTAAATCTGTCGCTAGCTGACGGTCTATAAGTAAAATTGTTTTAAATTTATTGTATTGTTAGTGTGCCGCCAAATTTTGAAATTGTTAAAAGTGTGCCGCAACAAAAAAAAGGTTGAGAATCACTGGATTAAAGCATCGATGAATACGGGTGCGTTGGACGATGGACTGAAATATATTGACGAAAAGACTACCAGATCCTGGATTGAAATCCTTATCTGTGCGAGAGTCAGTGGTCCAGAACTTGTGACTCAAACGGGAGTCCATACGCGGTGAGCCGGTCGATAAGATAACCAATATGGCCATACTGCAGATGAAAATACAGGGTCAACCACCCGAGATTTTTCAAGCACAAGCGCTTGTGATCACCAGAATCGCAAACCAATAACCACATATCGAATACTTCATCAAGGATTGGACCCACCTGGAAGGACTCCAATTAGCAGATCCGACGTTCCACCTCCTCTTGGGAGCCGACATAATTTTCAATATTATCATGCACGGGTTAAGATGGAACTTCAGTAGGACAGAATAGAGTGAATGGATCATTTCTTGACAGCTCCAGCGGCAAAAGGAGATCCAAGACTAGAAACATTCTTTACACAAATAATCCCCGACAGCGATTTGAGGAAGTTTTGAGAATTGGAGGAACTTCCATCTAGACTAAAGAAGAGGAACAGTTCGAAGTCCACTTCGCCAAGAATGTCACAAGATGCAAAGATGGAAGCTAACAAGTTCGACTTCCATTTAAGACTATCCGAGACCAGTTTTACATTACTTGCTTGATGATAGACTGACTGTGACTTAATAATTTGATATGCACAGTCGAATAAATTATACGAATAGTTATGAAGCCGCAGATTTTTTACTATTTTAAGGAATATCAGCAGTAGGTGCTTCCTACGTGAAAATTTCGTCGAACTATAGGACTATCCGCGGAATACCTGGAAAAACGCTGAATAATGATCCTTCAGTACTCATGAGGGCTCCAGGTAGCTCTGAAAAGATTTTAAATAATTTGTGAGTCTTGAAATGAAATTAATCAAAAAAATTTGAACGGATCAGAAAGTGCACTTTTCAATCCTAGGATCGGGAAAGTTAGCGTGAAATCATAGCCTTTATGAGCCACTTGCGATCCGCCTTCGAAACACAAGCTCTATATTTCTGCTGATAATTAAAATAAATCAAACATTAACAACTATCAGGTGATATTTCTAGTGTATTAGCTTCGCGCTGAATGTACCACCAAAATTAAAAAATTCGGGGGGGGGGGGGGGGGTTGTCTCTAATTGCACTTCCTTTACCGAATTGCATCTTTCATTCTTTCTTAGGCGGTTTGGGGCCAAAGTACCTGAAGGAAGAAACAGATTTCTCATCCCATGGAAATGATATCAATCCTCGCAAACTGCTCCGTGCTATGCCCGCAAAGTCAAAGCATATAAATGCTTTATCCTGGTAAGCCGTTCAGGCAGGACGGACTCGAATCCCACCGCTGCCACCAATATTTTGTATTGTAACGGAGGTCATAGTTTTCGTTTTCGAATACACCTTACAGCTATTGGAAAAAGGGTAAGCAGAAAATAACAACTTTTTTTGAAAAAAAGAGAGATTAGTTCTTTCTTAAAGTTGGGGATAAACGCCCGAAGGATGAACTACGAAACGCAATCCCAAGAACACGGTTGTTTTTGCGGTCTCGAAAACTCGGGCTCGATACGGTCTAATCGGGGATCCCAGAAAAGCTTTTTTGAACAAAAAACGTATTTATTTAAAAAAAAATTTCCGGTGGAAAGATATTTTGAATATGAAACTTATAATATTCAAATAAGTTGGAATTATTTTTTAACCACAATATACGAAACACGCAATGAAAAATCCAATTTCTTTTTACAGCTTCTAATTTCCTCGGCAGTGGCGGCGGCGGAGCATAATCATTGTGGGTGGGGGAGCATGCGAACAGGTAATCGTTATGTAAAAAGTTAATCGGTGAATTGAATCACCATCGTTGAGATGGTTTTTTACCCCGCGATTCTAGTAATCTGACTATAACTATAAACGGAGAAAAAGCTCAAAGTTCTTGCCCCTTCAGTGGAGACTATGTGCTTTTGTCAGAAAAGCGAGGATTTGGTATTCTGGATGTCAGATCTAACAAAGGGAGGGGAATTTTAAGCTTTGGAAATCTGCCTATAGCCAGCGACTCGTTAGCTGGCTGTGATGGTCTTGTTGACTATTTTATCGAGGCGCAAATTTCTACAAGGGTAACAATTGTTAAAAAAGATAAAAACATGGGCCCTGTCGACGGTGATTTACTCATGCGTGATGACTATGCTTGTTCGCTCTTGAATGCTGAAATTTAAAATGAATAACAATGTATAAACAAAATAATACTTCACTCGTATTTAAAGGAATAAAAGCAATTCAAAGTTAAATCAAAAAACAAAAAAAAACCTATATCTATTGTACTATCTAGATTGGACTGTCTATTCTAGGCTGGGCTGTTGAACCGGACGTCGTAGTTGGCATTGGCTTCTCCTCGTTGTGCGCCACTACCCCTGCAGAAAATACCTCTTCCGTATTCATTCTAACAAGAAAATAAACAAAAAGAATGACTATTTGCAATATTATAAGTTTAAAAATAAACAAGAAACACCTCCACCTAGCCCCAATCATGGGAATTTTGAAGGAGAATCAAACTGAGTCTCCAAAATCGAGGGGAGAGCTTTACGCGCAAGCTCTTTTCGAAATCTGGGGAAGAGTTATTTGATCTGACAACGATCTAACATCTAGAATCGCGGGGTTAAATTCTTTGGCTATGATGTTACGCCCGACTAGCATTTTGGGAGGAGGTGCAGATAGGATACAGGAGAAATGCCCCATTTGAGGAAAAATCATTGCCCCTCGAATCCAGGTGAAAATTTTTCGAATTTCGGCTTCGATATATAAGTAATAACTGCGCCGGTGTCGAAAACTTTATATTTTTAAATGTCAGTGTGGTCTCCCAACTGAATACTAATTAGGTGCAATGCTGCTTAACCTCTGTAATCAAACCAGAACCGGTCTATTGATTAAATGACGGTCAAAATGTAACAACAAAAACT
The DNA here is from genome assembly GCA_949987705.1 of Thereva unica. Classification (NCBI taxonomy): domain Eukaryota; kingdom Metazoa; phylum Arthropoda; class Insecta; order Diptera; family Therevidae; genus Thereva; species Thereva unica. The sequence goes on along the minus strand of OX465284.1, from coordinate 81,484,851 downwards.
AAAGCTTTTGGTGAGTTAAGCTGGGAACAGATTGAACGTTCATAGCGTTCATCAGCTCTGTCAAATGTCAGAAGACGTTCGGAACGACGGGTGTGAACACATTGAACGGTCATCTGAGTAAGCATGCGCTGAAAAACTTGATACTTAAAAATAGTTTAAAGAAAGATATAAATAAATTAACATAACAAATAAACACTTTCTTTTATTTATTTATTTATTTACGCCAAACAAGGCACACTTAAATTATATTACACAGGCAAAATGACTATAGCTAAAGTAGTTTACAGTCTAACATTATTATCACAGAGTATATCTTTATAACATATTTAGTTATAGTGTTAGTTTCAGGGTAATTCGGATGACAGGAAGGATATCAATTTTTTCTTAAAGGATAATTTGCTAATTCCAGGGGAGAAGCAGGAACTGTGGCCATTGAAAATCATGCAACATCTGTTGATGGGCTCGTTCTTTCCATACTCGGTCCGATGAGAATATTCCCTAAGCATTTTCGTATGCCTATTGTGTCGGACATCGTCGTTAACTTTGATCCTGTCTGACAGAAACTGATCTTTGATCTTATCGTTTAAGACATCCAAAGTAAAGCATGAAATAAGCAGCTTACGCCTATTAAACAGTGGCATGAGATCCAACATTTTGAGCCTGGCTGTGTAGGGCGGTAGACTATGGAAATCACGTGAGTCGTATAAATTTCTCAGAGCAAAGAGTATAAACTTCTTTTGCACTGACTCAAACCTACTACTGCTTACCTGGTAAATAGGATTCCAGATCGGGCTTGCATATTCTAAAATTGGGCGTACTAGCGAACAGAAAAGGGTTTTAGTTACTCGAGGGCTGTCAAATTCCTTGGCTCTTCTCTTTATAAAGCCAAGAAGTTTGCTAGCTCTTCCAATAATATTATCGTAGTGCAGATTAAAATTTAATTTATTGTCCAGGACAATACCCAAATCTACAATTTGATCAACGCGGTCTAATACCCTGCCGTTGAGATAATAGTATTGCAACTGCGTGCCTTTTATACGAGAGAAGGTAATTACGTGGCATTTACTGGTGTTTAGTTGCAGTTTATTGGTGGAGCACCAGTCCTGTAATGTATTCAGTTTCGACTGAAGGAGAGTTACGTCAGCACGCGACTTTATGACACTATATATTTTGAGGTCATCGGCATAAAAAAGATGTCGTATATTCCTTAGTTTTTCTGACAGGTCTGAGATGAATATATTAAATAAAAGTGGGCCAAGATGACTACCCTGAGGGACTCCGGAAGTTACTTCGATTTCTTTTGACAGAAATCCTTGAAATCTAACGGCTTGTGTTCTTCCGTTAAGATATGATTCTATCCATCTTAGGACAGGCCCAGATATTCCAAATTTTAGTAGTTTTGTTACTAAAATATGGTGGTCGACACGGTCAAAGGCCTTACTGAAGTCAGTGTAGACAGCATCGATTTGATGACCGTTCTCCATACCACATACTAGTAGTTCGGAGGTTAGTGTCATAAGGTTAGTAGTTGTCGAGCGCCCTTTTCTGAAGCCATGTTGTTGGTCATTGAGGAGCGGATCAATTATGTGGGCAATCTTATCGTAAACAAGCTTTTCGAAAAGTTTAGGAATTGCTGATAATATTGCAATGCCTCTGTAGTTGTCCACCGAATGCTTATTAGATGCTTTGTGAATTGGTATGAGGTGTGATTTTTTCCAAATAGGAAATTTTCCTAACGATAAGGATTTGTTGAAAATAAGATGGAGGGGAGACAGAATTTGAGTTGAGTAGCACTGCAGAAAGCAAGGAGGCAGATTGTCAGGACCGTGACCTTTATTGATATCTAGATTTTTTAAACCTGTCATGATGTCTTCGACGGATAAGGATATGTTATCCATAAGAGTTGAAGTAACAGTGCGCGTATGAGTTGGGTCTGTGTGTGTTGTATCAGATTTTGGACAAAAGATTTCGGTAAACCTGTCAGCAAACATGTTACAAATTTCCTGTGGGCAAGAGGAGTGTTTACTGCCATTGGTCATTGTAGTTGGATAGCCTAAGGTTTTTCGTTTTATATTAACGAAATGAAAGAATTTTTTGGGATCTCTTATAATGCTATCGCCAACAGAGTTAAGATATGTAGTATAGGCCTCACGTGACCTAAGACTGAACTCTGAGGCTAGCCTAGTGTATTCTAGTTTCAGTTCTTCATGTGCATGGGGGTTATTTCTAATCAGCTTATACAATTTATTTCTCTGATTACGAAGAGAACGGACATTCTTATCCAGCCATGGTTCCGATAATTTATCCCTTCTTTTAATTCTGGGGATATGTTTGTCAATAACGTTGAATATAATAGTGTTGAAGCAAGACACAATTTCGTCAATGTCATTACCAGATAGCCTATCTTCCCAGTCAACTATAGATAATTCGGAGATAATGCTGTTCGAATCTGCATTTTTATAATCATAACTGATTGAGTTATTGTATGATATGCTATGATTAGATATTGCGGTAGTGTGTTCGAGGATCCATGCAGAATGATGAATAGAGTTGGTGAATAGGTTCTCCTCAGGCGGAGCAGGCAGGATGTTCAGCTCCTCAGGTGAGCTAGTAAAGATTAGGTCTAACCAATTACCAAGAGAATTCGGAGTTCTAATTATTTGGTGTAGACCATTTCCATAAAAGGAGTCGATAAACTTTATATCGATAGCATTAGTGACGTTAATCGGAAGTAAACAATTGTCTTCCTCGTCGGGGATAAAAGATATTTTAGGGCGATTAAAGTCTCCTAAAATAAATATGTCGTCGCAATTGGAGAGAGATTCATTAATATCATCTAATATATGAAGTAATTCATCATATTTAGATTCATCAGAGTTAGGGGGTATGTAAAAAGTGCCGAAGTATGTGTGTTTCCTGCCCGATTTAACTCGCACGAAAACATGCTCAAAGGAATTCGAACTTTTAGTTGCGATTAGTTCACTATTTAAGGGGTCCTTGACCGCTATAAGAACACCTCCGCCTCTTGAGAGACCGGTAGAGTTGTAGTCTCTATCGCGTCTGTCTTATAAAACAATTAATTAAACAACCCAAACTGACAATCACAACTGTCAGAAATATCAAACAACGCAGAACTACGTCCATCAGAATAGGAATAGAGTTTATTCGAGCGTCGATGAATGCTAACAGCCGTGTAAGCTTTGCAGCTTGTGGCTATTTATTTTCATTTTGACATATCTCTGCGCTGATGAACGCTTATGAACGTTCAATCTGTATCTTCTCTAGCTTTAAACTAAATCTTAATGCCCAGGCTTCACCGACCTCAGTTGAATCAGTACAATCCACATAAGTGTCCAGTTCATGTTTTATTCGTGGTTAAAATTGTTGTTACTTTTTCGCCAGAAGTCAAGTCAATTATTCCAGTTGATTACTCTCTTTTGAGTGAGCTTTTACGTTCAACTTGTCTTCAAGACCAGTTTTGCAAACTGAGGTTTGTTTCGACATGTTTGCCGAATGGATGATAACCGCTTGCCACGTAAACTTCTCTGGCGAGACCGTCCTGCAGACTGGAGAATACAGCGATCGGCACCGAAGAAAACCTGGTTGAAGAATATCGAGGGTGACTTAAAGAATCAACGATTATCAGTTACCGAGGCTCGAGACACCGCCAAAAACCGAGGAGAATGGAAGCGAATCGTGAATAGAGTTCGGGACCCAGCGGCACCGACAGCAGCGTATCCGTTGCGGGGACGTCCCGCTCGGACCGCCAGCTAACGGATCAAAGAAGAAGAAGAAGAGGTTTGTTTATCCTCAGTTGAATATTTGGAAATTGTATGCGAACTGAGGTGATTCTGAAATTCAGTTCGCCAATTTGCTCGAACTTGCACATTTCGGTAGGTGAAGCCGGAATATTAGGGTATTTCTTAAAAGCTTTTCTTTTTGAATACGTAAGGCAGATATTGCCCCATTTCATTTGAAATAAGGTTTGTCTACTAGGGCCATATGTATACGATTCAGGACCTAGATTTTTAATCTCTCATGGCTCATAAAGCGGAAAAGTGGCAATTTTCGATAAAATTGAGAGCAGCGCTTTGGTGAAGCGTAAATGATGCCCAAAAATAATAAAGGCCACAGGTCAATCCACAAAAGGGCTTCATACACATCTGAAAGCAATACACGACTCATAGGTCTGGAATTTGGAGGGTTGAAACCTTATATATATTATATGTGGGTGTTCAATCTCAACATGCTGAAAATAAAATTCATTAATAAAATAAACAATTATTATTCATTATACTTCACAAAATGTTTGGGCAGACCAGTCTAAATTCTCACAATTACAGCACAGCCATCATCCCTGTAAATAAACAAATTTATCACCAAGAAAATATTCTTATGAAATCATACGAACCTGACAACACTGAAAGCCGAACTCAATCTCCATCCCAGCATAGATAAAACCATCCGCCATAAATAGAAAAAAAGAAAAAATTATTATTATTAACATTATAATAAAAACAAACAAAATAAATATCTTACCAATTGACAGCTGCAGCCGGCACAAACACATAAACAACTAGAACTAAAATAAATGAAGTACTAAAATAACCATATGAAGCATTACCCCACCAAAACTCTCGCCCCGGCGAATTGACCGGCCATTGTTAAGTGAGAAATAAATATCGCCGCAGCTGGCTGAAAATTTTCAGATCACAATTGATCTTCGTAGCGACTCGAGCTCGAAGAAAATCTCACAAAATAACCAGTGATCTCAATCCAAGGTACATGGAACGGGTCGAGTTCATGTAATCTCAAATAATATTTACATCGAACGTCACGAGTTGATGTAAATTCATCCCAAAGTCTCATTTACCTTACATGGAACGAATCGAGCTCATGTAAGCACATATTCCTAACTCCTAAATACATGCAACGGAACGAGTTCATGTAAAATTCGAATAAGTCAAGTACATCTTACGTCTCGAGTTGATGTACATTTCTAAGTACTAAATAAAATTTTAAATCTTCAGATAATTGGCATCGAATTGGAAGGACCCATTTTGGACGTTAATAATTGGAGTCAATTCAGTTCATCAAGAAAAAAGGACTACATTTCAGAATTAAAGAATTGTGAAATTTTATGAATTAAAATATTTTGGTTTGTGAATTTTATTGAATTTTTATTAGTTAACTTAATGTTTATTTGAATTAGTGAAATTATATTGAATTTTAAAATTGTTAAAGAATTGAAGTTTGTTAAATAAAAGTTCGAATCGTCAAACAAGGTTTATTTCTTAGGCTGCCCTGTAGTCCACTGAGTTTTAGGCATTCTAAGCCCTAACATTTTGGTCCTTCGAGCCGGATAAACGGTATAAAAGTACTCAGTGGTCGCAGCGTAGCTTAGAAATTTAACCAGTGACATCAAATTAAAAGATGGAAGCTGAAATCAAATTGCAAATAGCACGAAAGGATCTCTTGGAAAATTTCATCAAGAATTACAAAAAGGATGGCTCCGCAAGGCGAACGGAACCATATTACAAAAAACGACTGCAGGATTTCCAAGAGCAATTCAACGAAATAAAGCGAGCACATATCCAGATTCTCGTGGCAAAAAACAACGAACCTGTCGATTCGGAAATATTAAACCACAAATATTTCCAGGACGAACTATACGAAGCAATGGAGTCATTCTTTTACGCACACTACGCAGCAATAGAATCTCGGTATGATACCGAGTATCCACCAATAGCAGCAGGCAGTCAGTCTCCCAGAGTACAGGAAAGGGAGATAGCTATGTCAAGTAAGGAGCATCTTATCAAGCTTCCACGAATCTCATTGGAAAAATTCTCTGGAGATTATCGGAAATGGACAACTTTTCATGATCTCTACACAAGCCTGATCCATGAGAATCATAATCTGTCTGACGCACAGAAACTTCAATACTTGAAGTTACATCTAAGTGGAGAAGCTGAAGGTCTCTTGCGACAGGTACAAGTAACTAACGATAACTACATTCCAGCCTGGGATCTCCTAAAAGAGAGGTATAACAACAAGAGAGTGTTAGTCAACGCACAACTGAAACTCCTACTTAATCAATCTTCCGTATCTTCTGAATCGGCACAAGGAATCAGGAGTTTAATGGACGTAACAACAGAATGTCTACAAGCGCTAAACAATCTCGGAGTGGCAGTGGACAAGTGGGACGCGATGATAGTCTACATAATAGGACAAAAGCTACCAACCGAAACGCTCCAGCTATGGGAACAAGGCAATAGTAAGAGCACTGAGGTACCATCATGGACGATGCTACGCGAATTCTTGGAGGCACGCTTCCGAACGCTAGAAGCCATAGGAAAAAAGGGGCCATCATTAAGTAAAACCCAACGACATCTCTCAACACCACCAAGGATTCAGTCATTCGTCACAGGACATCATCATGCTTGCGAAACATGTGGAGAAGATCACCCCTTGAGAAATTGTTCCAAGTTTATGAATTCAACAATAGCAGAGAGAAATCACATAACACGCAAAAATGGTCTGTGCATCAATTGTTTGGGACGAGGACATATGGGAGCAAACTGTCCGAGCAAGTTTACATGTCGACATTGCAAGAAACGTCATCATACTCTATTGCACAACGCCGATAGAGGTCCCCCGCAAAATACCGCAACGAAACCAGAGAACGAAGCATCTCCGCCACGATCTATGCAGACCACAACCACGCTTAATTCTCTACACTCAGCAATGTATAAAGAAGTTCTTCTCTCTACTGCAATCATAACCTTAGAAGGACCCCGGAAAGTACGTAAAACTTTTCGAGCACTCATAGATCCAGGCTCGCAAACATCCTTTCTGACAGAATATGCCGCCCAATCACTTTCACTACAAAAGAAGCCAGTCCTTGTGAACATCTTGGGTGTACAACAATCCGACGCTGGAATCTCCCGGTCAATGGTGGAAACGGCCCTGGTTATTCAACCCGGGGGTTATCAGTTGAATCTACAAGCCCTTGTCTTAAAAACTTTAACGTCCTTCTTACCATCAAGACCCTTTGTACCCATCAACTGGAAACATATTGAAGGGATACAGTTGGCTGACCCCACCTTTAATCAACCAGGACGAATTGATGTAATATTAGGAGCTGATATTTACGGATCCTTAATATTACCCAACATTCGAAAAGGACTTCAAGACCAACCAATCGCACAAGAGACTCTATTAGGCTGGATATTATGCGGGAAAACATCAAGTAATACCAGTGAATTCTCTTCACCCAACACCTTTACGTCCATTACATCTCTAACAACTCTCAGTCAACAGCTACAACAATTTTGGACGATTGAAGAGGTTCCCACTGCATCATCATTAAATCCAGATGATCGAAAATGCGAAACAATCTATCAGGAATCACATCAACGCCTAAAGGATGGTAGATATTGTGTGCGGTTACCTTTCATCAGCGAACAACACCAACAATCACTAGGACGGTCGCGGGCAGCCGCCATTGGAAGTTTCTTGAACCTCGAAAGACGGTTTTTGTCAAATCCAGATTTAAAGGGCGAGTACACTCAGTGCATCAATGAGTACATTCAACTAAAACACATGATTCCAGCAGCAACTTCAGAAGACGAGACCAAAGTACAACAAGGCAATTCCATTTTTTACAAAAGTTTCTACTTACCGCATCATGCAGTCTACAAGGAGAGTACTTCCACAAAGTTACGAATTGTGTTCGATGCATCGAGACAAACCAGTTCCGGACATTCTCTCAACGACGTGTTGCTGACCGGTCCTACACTACAGAATGAACTCATAGCGGTCCTTACTCGTTGGAGGAAATTCAAATTCGTGCTGGTATCAGACATTGTTAAAATGTATCGCCAAGTATTGGTGCATCCAGATGATGTGACTTACCAAAGAATCATATGGCGAGAATCCCCATCAGATCCCTTGCAAGAATATTGTTTAACCACGGTAACATTTGGAGTCACTTGCGCTCCATTTCTAGCAATTCGTACACTACAGCAGCTAGCCACCGACGAACGTAACTCCTATCCACGTGCTTCCGAAATAATTCTTAACGATTTCTACGTTGATGATCTACTCACGGGTGCAGATTCGATCAATGAGGCAATAACAATCCACAAGGACTTAAACGAACTTCTCCTCCGCGGCGGTTTCAAGCTCAAAAAGTGGCTTACAAATGACAATTCCATTCTAGCCACCATCCCAGAAGAGGATAGAGCAGTGTCTGAGCCTATTGACATCAACCCAGATCAAGGCATTAAATCTTTAGGTGTTATGTGGTACCCTTCCTCTGACACATTCAGCTACAGAATAAAGATAACTCAAGATCATCATACGCTGAGCAAACGAGAGCTTCTATCAGAGATTGCCAAACTTTATGATCCATTAGGCTGGATTTCACCAGTGATAATTACTGCAAAAATTCTGATGCAATCATTGTGGATCCTTGGCAGTACCTGGGATGAGCCCGTGCCTTCGAAAATACAACATTCATGGTCCATGATAAAGGCTCAACTCCCCCTACTTGAACAGCTTCGCATTCCACGATGGTTAGGAACTACTCAGAACTCTCAGGACATTCAACTCCACGCCTTTAGTGACGCCTCGCAAAACGCCTATGCAGCCGTGATCTACTGTCGAATCTCTACCCCGGACCACAACGTGAAAATCCAGATCATCACCTCTAAAACTAAAGTCGCTCCGATCAAACAAATATCTATACCAAGATTGGAACTTTGTGGTGCAGTATTAGCCGCAAAATTAATACGGCATACTCGCAATATCTTACAGCTTGACAACATCGAAGCACACATGTGGACAGACTCATCAATTGTCCTCTCATGGCTAAAAGGACAACCAAGAAAGTGGACCACTTTCGTGGCAAATCGCACAAGCGAAATCTTCACATTAATAGGGAATGCACCATGGCATCATGTCTCATCGAAAGACAATCCAGCTGACCTCGCTTCCAGAGGAGTTCTACCAAACGAACTGATCACTACAACACAGTGGTGGAGCGGACCTCATTGGCTAATTCAAGATCCCAGCCACTGGCCTCATTCACCGAGTTTCGAGGAAACAGAACTAGAAACCAGGAAACATATTCACGGGTTACATACCATGTATGATGAAAATCCATTTATGTTAGAGCTACTAAAAAGGTTCTCCTCCTTTTCAAAATTAATTCGCGTCACGGCATATTGTCTCCGTACAATCAAACGCCCCGGACCAAGGCAACTTTGGCTATCAACACAAGAACTTGAACGAGCCACGAACCTTTGGGTGAAGTTTCATCAACGACTACACTTTCCCAATGATCTCCGTCATCTAGAATTACACAAAACTGTACATCCAAAAAGCAAACTAAAAAATTTAAACCCATATTTAGACAACGATAAAATTTTAAGAGTCGGCGGACGTCTACAAAACGCTCCCATAAGCCATAACGAACGTCATCCCATAATTTTAAACAATTCATGTCACTTAAGCTTTCTCCTAATTGTCCAGTATCACCATTCATGCATGCACGGCGGAACTCAACTAACCTTATCACTACTACGAAAAAGGTACTGGATACTAGACGGGCGTAATACTGTGCGACGGTTATTACTCAAGTGTATGACATGTTTTCGATTCAAAGCGCAAGTCAATAGTCAACTAATGGGAAATCTGCCAGCTCAAAGAGTCACGATGTCAAGGCCTTTTACGCATACGGGTGTGGATTTTTGCGGACCAATCAGTATCAAAACCAGTAAGAGACGAGGAGCTCCTGCAACCAAAGGATACATTGCGGTATTTATCTGCTTGTCAGTAAAAGCCATACACCTCGAACTCGTTAGTGAACTTACCACGCAAGCCTTTCTAGCAGCACTTTATCGCTTTATCTCAAGAAGAGGAAAATGTCAACACATGTACAGTGACTGCGGCACCAACTTTATTGGTGCAAACTCATTCCTCAAAGCAGTTCACAAACAACAGAATCAAGTCGCTGACCACGTATCTCATGAAGGCATCAATTGGCACTTTAATCCACCACATACACCCCATTTCGGTGGCCTCTGGGAGGCAGGGGTTAAATCGACAAAGTATCACCTCAGAAGAATCCTCGGAAACGCCACATTAACATTCGAAGAAATGGCCACAACGCTAAGTCAAATTGAGGCATGCTTGAATTCACGGCCGTTATGCCCACTGACCGAAGATTCAACAGATCTGAGTGCTTTAACTCCAGGCCATTTTCTTATCGGCGATGCCTTATTAGCACCACCACAACAAGATCTATTAGAGAGTAAACCCAATTATTTGAATCGATGGCAACTTTGTCAGCAACTTACACAGCATTTCTGGCAGAGATGGTCCACCGAATATGTTACTAGACTTCAACAACGTCCTAAATGGCTTCAGCCACAACCTAATTTAAAAATAGGAGACTTAGTTTTAATTAAAGAAGATCGTCTACCTCCGCTACAATGGGCGTTAGGACGCATTGTAAAAGTTTATCCAGGCACCGATAACCTAATTCGGGTAGTTGATATTAAAACAAAGAACTCTATAATTCGAAGACCAATCGCAAAGGTAGCCCTACTTCCTATTAACGACAGCGATAACCAAATAATACGCAACCATGTCAATGAAACCCAAGCTTCAGATTCTATATCATATAGCAAGGATCAAAACCATGTCGAACAAAATTCCGAAATACTACAACAATAACGTCTAAGAAAACCCGTTAAATTTTCTACAAAATTTTTCTGCAAGATCATCTCCATCATTCGTATATCAACCGTGCTGAAAGTTAAAGTGTTTTATTTTTTCTTTTAAAAATCATGGATTATTTGTGGATCGACGATCTACCACAATTGTCCACACCACCAAGAGCGGAGTCAACGTCAATTAAGACCAAATTAGCCAGGCCAACATCACCACAGCCACCACGTCTTAAAAGACCCTTTGAGGCTATACCGTGCGGCCCGGAAATTCGTAGGCGCACTCAACCGCATAAAGTGCCGACATCCACCCACAGCACTGCCCAAAGTTCCAGCTCACCTAAGAAACGGCGGATCTCACTGGATGAATATAGGGCACGCCAGCCACCACCAAACATCATAGTGGAACCAGCATTATGGCGAAAAATTAAAGGTTTATCTTTCCCTTGGGACAAAATTTACGCTGCAAAACGATCCTATCGACACAAAAGTAAGGAAGGAATAGTGCGATTTACCTTCCTTAAGGACCGACGATGCCGGATCACACTCCAACAAAAAAAGGATAATGCATGGACAACACAGGCGAATTCAAAAAAAAAAAAAAGGGGGACAAATTAAGCTTGAATAAATAAAACCAGTAAATATAATAAATGAATTTCTTTTATTGAAAAAAAAAAAAGAAACCCAAATAACATCCTTCAAAAAAAAAAACAATATCAAGATAAACACAAAAAAATTGAAGCTAGCGCTTCAAAGCCCGGGAGGATGTTCAATCTCAACATGCTGAAAATAAAATTCATTAATAAAATAAACAATTATTATTCATTATACTTCACAAAATGTTTGGGCAGACCAGTCTAAATTCTCACAATTACAGCACAGCCATCATCCCTGTAAATAAACAAATTTATCACCAAGAAAATATTCTTATGAAATCATACGAACCTGACAACACTGAAAGCCGAACTCAATCTCCATCCCAGCATAGATAAAACCATCCGCCATAAATAGAAAAAAAGAAAAAATTATTATTATTAACATTATAATAAAAACAAACAAAATAAATATCTTACCAATTGACAGCTGCAGCCGGCACAAACACATAAACAACTAGAACTAAAATAAATGAAGTACTAAAATAACCATATGAAGCATTACCCCACCAAAACTCTCGCCCCGGCGAATTGACCGGCCATTGTTAAGTGAGAAATAAATATCGCCGCAGCTGGCTGAAAATTTTCAGATCACAATTGATCTTCGTAGCGACTCGAGCTCGAAGAAAATCTCACAAAATAACCAGTGATCTCAATCCAAGGTACATGGAACGGGTCGAGTTCATGTAATCTCAAATAATATTTACATCGAACGTCACGAGTTGATGTAAATTCATCCCAAAGTCTCATTTACCTTACATGGAACGAATCGAGCTCATGTAAGCACATATTCCTAACTCCTAAATACATGCAACGGAACGAGTTCATGTAAAATTCGAATAAGTCAAGTACATCTTACGTCTCGAGTTGATGTACATTTCTAAGTACTAAATAAAATTTTAAATCTTCAGATAATTGGCATCGAATTGGAAGGACCCATTTTGGACGTTAATAATTGGAGTCAATTCAGTTCATCAAGAAAAAAGGACTACATTTCAGAATTAAAGAATTGTGAAATTTTATGAATTAAAATATTTTGGTTTGTGAATTTTATTGAATTTTTATTAGTTAACTTAATGTTTATTTGAATTAGTGAAATTATATTGAATTTTAAAATTGTTAAAGAATTGAAGTTTGTTAAATAAAAGTTCGAATCGTCAAACAAGGTTTATTTCTTAGGCTGCCCTGTAGTCCACTGAGTTTTAGGCATTCTAAGCCCTAACAGTGGGAGTGAAGCAAAAGTCTAGATTTCGAGTACTTGCCGGCGTCGCATTTGATTGAATTATATCACTCAAAAATGCATGCTGGGAATACAAAAACGTATTAAAAATGACAATGGATTACAAGAAAGGTAATTGCACTTCCTTTAAATTTAAGTTAAAATTAAAATTTAAGTTAAATTCATTTCAATTTTAATATGTTGATTTATTACTTTTTTTGTTTGTATATATATATATATATATATATATATATATATATATATAGATATATATATATATATATATATATATATATATATATATATATATATATATATATAGGTATATATATATATATATATATATATATATATATATATATATAAATATATTTTTTTTTTGTTTTACGAGGGATGGTGAGAATCTTCAAAAGACACTGCTGAGGATCCGCACTCAGACGGTTTGTCGGGCTTTTACCGTACTAAACTCACCATCCCTTTGTGTGACGCTTACCCCGTCCGGGACCGCCGCGAGGCATTACTTCGGGCGGGCGTCACCCCCATGACTCTTTAGGTGTCCCTCTGGTCTTTACCCATAGAGGTTGCTACTGCTCTCGGCATTTCTTCGCCTTTCTCTGTTTCTTGTGGCTTCTTCTTGCCTTAACCTGGGATTCCAGGGAATCGATTCCAGAGAATCGATTCCACAGGTAATCGATTCCAGGGAATCGATTCCAGGCAATCGATTCCACAGGGAATCGATTCCAGGGAATCGATTCCAGGGAATCGATTCCAGAGAATCGATTCCAGGGAATCGATTCCAGAGAATCGATTCCAGGGAATCGATTCCACAGGGAATCGATTCCAGGGAATCGATTCCAGAGAATCGATTCCACAGGTAATCGATTCCAGGGATCCACAGGTAATCGATTCCAGGGAATCGATTCCGGGGAATCGATTCCAGGGATTCGATTCCACAGGGAATCGATTCCAGGGAATCGATTCCAGAGAATCGATTCCACAGGTAATCGATTCCAGGGAATCGATTCCACAGGTAATCGATTCCAGGGAATCGATTCCACAGGGAATCGATTCCAGGGAATCGATTCCAGGGAATCGATTCCAGGGAATCGATTCCAGGTAATCGATTCCAGAGAATCGATTCCAGGGAATCGATTCCAGTTAATCGATTCCAGGGAATCGATTCCAGGGAATCGATTCCAGAGAATCAATTCCACAGGTAATCGATTCCAGGGAATCGATTCCAGGGAATCGATTCCAGGGATCCACAGGGAATCGATTCCAGGGAATCGATTCCACGGAATCGATTCCATAGGGAATCGATTCCAGAGAATCGATTCCACAGGTAATCGATTCCAGGGAATCGATTCCAGGGAATCGATTCCAGGGAATCGATTCCAGGGATTCGATTCCACAGGGAATCGATTCCAGGGAATCGATTCCAGAGAATTGATTCCACAGGTAATCGATTCCAGGGAATCGATTCCAGGGAATGGATTCCAGGGTATCGATTCCAAAGGGAATCGATTCCAGGGAATCGATTCCACAGGGAATCGATTCCAGGGAATCGATTCCAGGGAATCCATTCCAGAGAATCGACTCCACAGGTAATCGATTCCAGGGAATCGATTCCAGGGAGATGGAGAGAATCGATTCCTCAGGTAATCGATTCCAGGGAATCGATTCCAGGGATCCACAGGGAATCAATTCCAGGGAATCGATTCCAGGGATCCACAGGGAATCGATTCCAGGGAATCGATTCCAGGGATCCACAGGGAATCGATTCCAGGGAGTCGATTCCAGGGAATCGATTTCACGGAATCGATTCCATAGGGATTCCCTGGAATCGATTACCTGTGGAATCGATTCTCTGGAATCGATTCCCTGGAATCGATTCCCTGTAATCGATTCCCTGGAATCGATTCTCTTTAATCGATTCCCTGGAATCGATTCCCTGTGGAATCGACTCCCTGGATCAATTCCCTGGAATCGATTCCCTGGAATCGATTCTCTTTAATCGATTCCCTGGAATCGATTCCCTGTGGAATCGACTCCCTGGAATCAATTCCCTGGAATCGATTCCCTGTAATCGATTCCCTGGAATGGATTCTCTGGAATCGATTCCCTGGAATCGATTCCTTGTAATCGATTCTCTGGAATCGATTCCCTGGAATCGATTCCCTGGAATCGATTCCCTGGAATCGATTCCCTGGAATCGATTCCCTGTGGAATTTGTTTCTGTTTTGGTTTTGATTTTGGCTTTGGTTTTGCTTTTGCTTTTGCTTTTGCTTTTGCTTTTGCTTCTGCTTCTGCTTCTGCTTCTGCTTCTGCTTTTGTGTTTGTGTTTGTGTTTGTTTTTTTTGTTTTTGTTTTTGTTTTTGTTTTTGTTTTTGTTTTTGTTTTTGTTTTTGTTTTTGTTTTTGTTTTTGTTTTTGTTTTTGTTTTTGTTTTTGTTTTTGTTTTTGTTTTTGTTTTTGTTTTTGTTTTTGTTTTTGTTTTTGTTTTTGTTTTTGTTTTTGTTTTTGTTTTTGTTTTTGTTTTTGTTTTTGTTTTTGTTTTTGTTTTTGTTTTTGTTTTTGTTTTTGTTTTTGTTTTTGTTTTTGTTTTTGTTTTTGTTTTTGTTTTTGTTTTTGTTTTTGTTTTTGTTTTTGTTTTTGTTTTTGTTTTTGTTTTTGTTTTTGTTTTTGTTTTTGTTTTTGTTTTTGTTTTTGTTTTTGTTTTTGTTTTTGTTTTTGTTTTTGTTTTTGTTTTTGTTTTTGTTTTTGTTTTTGTTTTTGTTTTTGTTTTTGTTTTTGTTTTTGTTTTTGTTTTTGTTTTTGTTTTTGTTTTGTTTTTGTTTTTGTTTTTGTTTTTGTTTTTGTTTTTGTTTTTGTTTTTGTTTTGTTTTTGTTTTTGTTTTTGTGTTGTTTTCATCTAGGGACTGACTGTTATGATTAACAATGGACGTTGGTGGGTTGAAACCTTAACCTTTACAGTTTTAGATAGGTGGGAGTATTCTGCGTAGATTGCTGCCTTATTCATAAAAATATCTAATAGGGTTACCAAAATACAGAGTAATACGTAAACTTCTACCAAAAAAGTTTCAAAAAGGCCCTAGCGGCTAAACCGTTATGATTCTCCCGCCCCCACCTATATGATTTTTTGTTCGTATATCTAAGACCTCTCCGCAGCCCGGCGTTTTGGCATTTTCACTGACCCACTCTGTATAATCATAAGTGAACGTCAGCCCCTGACCACTCTCGTCAGTCCCTAGCAGCATTAACAGCTAGGGCCTGACGGTCTAGGGACTGACGATTCTGAGTAAAACTTTAAAAAAAATACTGCTCGACCACTATACTACTATATCTAACCCTATCTACCGAACAAGGCCGATAAACCACTTGTAAATATTAATTAATTAATGTAAATTTCCTATTATTAAACTATAAAATTACTTGGCTAGGGACTGACGAAGTGACTGGATCAGCACTACTTGGCACATCAAATCTCGCCTCTACACTTATTTACAAAATGGCCGCTGCCAAAGGAGTGCAGTCTGTAGATAATTTCATCTCTTTCTTTAAAATCAACTGAATTACATTCCCTCTACACCCATATAATACCGCGAAATTTTTAAATCCGTTAATGGCTAGGGACTGATGATTAAAATTGAGGACACTAATTTCGACCTTAGGAAACACATTTATTGTTTTTTTAAATTGCAAAAAATGATAAAATTAGTTGTAAATACTTTAATATTGAAAAATTGTAAAGAAAATTAAAGTATAAATTAAAAATAAATATGGATGCCCAAACGCAAAATTTCGGTGCACGGACATGGCTAGGGACTGACGTTTGGGGTCAATAAATGTGATTTCCAGAGTATAGTGTATTATTATTTTAAACAAAATTTGAGGAATAACTACAAAATATTTTGATTTGTTACTTAGCAATCTTAAAATAAAATAATATTAATTATATCAAGTGGGGAGTGCTGCGGACACAGAGTTGCCGGATTTTTGTGGAAACATCCATATAGGTTTTAATTTAGGGCTACTTATAATCGAGAAGTCAGTTTTAAACAAAGAAATTACCCAAGATGAATTAAATCGTGGTTACACGCCCTTGAGGAAATAATGGGACGCGTTGTCGTTGGTGCTCGAGACATTTACTGTCCTGACGTTACTTATGCCGCTGCATATGGGGGCACGCTGTTTCTTTCTATTGCTGCGCCCAGAAGTTTTCGGTGTTTGTTTTTTGTTGATCCTTTCCAGCCGGGCATCCCATTCTCCCTGAGACCAAGATGTGCCGAACTTATTAATCGTGCGCTCCGGCAAATGAAGCGGTGGTAGATGAGTCGGCGAATTTCCCGAAATAGATAAGGTCCGCTGGTGGAGGCCGTTGATTGGGGACCTCAGAGTAAAGTTGTCGTCGTAGATAATATCGCCATTGATATTTTCACTGGACGGCGGATCTTCACTTAATCCAGCAGGAGGAGAGATCGGGTCCATTATATCACCTCTGAGTTCATCAGCCAGAGTGATTGTCCGTTCATCCGGGGCAGGAGTGATTGCGATGTGATTGTTGTACCATTAGTGAGATATCAACAATTTCCTCTCCAGTTTGCGTTATGGCAGAGTCCAAATTTATTTCATTGACTGATGGTTCCATTGCTTGCTGGTAACTCGATGTTTCTTGCTTGGCTGGACTTGTAACTGTAGATTGAGGAGTACCGAACATATCATCAAAATTGCTCAACTGCCTTATTTCGTTTGTTCGTCCCGAGTGAACACGCTTTCTTTGATTCGGATCACATTCAAAATATTGCCCCGTTTCCGAACTTGTAAATTCACTAAGCTCTTTTTCTATTAACCGGGCTTCGACATAACTACAAATACCCGTTTTTTTTACAACGCAATTGAGCTTCCTCCAGTTTATTTCTGGGACACTGTCCTCTTTTTTCCTCAACCTGTTCAGGGCAGTGCTTGTTAAAGGCCAATACAATCACGGTATACAGAAATAAGGTAATGTAAAAGTGACTGACAGCTTCTAATGTCATTTTGTTGATGACGTCACTGGGCGCCCAAAAGTGAATTTTATTCCAGTAAGCAAAATTTGTTGTGCAATTAATATTGAGAATTTAGTGTATTATTGAATTAATAAGTACTGAATATATTTAGTTTGTGTAATGTGTTGAACTGTAAAAACAATATCAGGAAAAAACATGACTCAAAAATAGTGAGATATTTTCGGTTTCCGAAAGACGAAAATGTATGTGAAAAGTGGCTCAAGGTTTGTGGGAAAAATATTAAAAACATTAATAACGCCAGAATATGCTCTGATAACTTCGTGGAGGATCATTATAGTCTAAGAGATGTCCTATTACATACCGACATACATATGTAAAAGAAGACTAAAGACAGACGCTGCTCCTAGCGAAAATCTGCTTTCTTCCAGCGAACCTTCCGCAAGGGAAGACAGGATGTGTAAGAGGACTCAAAAGAAAATTGTCCATGAAGCTATTGTAGAATATGAAGAGTAAGCTTATACAAATGTTTTATATGGTGGTTAAAAAGTTGCTTTTTCAGAATTCAAACCCTCTTGGCAGTAGATGCTTCAAATAACAGCAATAGTATAGCGACTGAAGAATCCGTTAACACTCCAGGTGTTGCTACACAGACACACGGTAAATATAACAATTTATGATAAATATTGTATTATTGTAGTAACATATTGATTATTATTCTTGTAGGGGAGACTTGGAAACCTGCTTCATACACGAAATTGGAGTTTTGAAGAAGCGTTTAAAAAATCAGACGAAAGAAAACATGCTATTAAAAAAGCAGCTACAGGAAGAAAGGGAATTTGGTAAGAATATCAGAAGTCTATTTACAGAAGCCCAGATCAAAAAAAATAAAAATCCGCAAAATAAAGTTAATTGGTCTTCAGATGATATTGCAAATGCAATATCTTTGTACTCTGCCGGAGCAAAAAGCTATCGGCTTCTACGAGCACGGGGACATCCTTTGCCCTCAGTATCAACTTTAAAAAATGCTAAGCTAAAGATGGACGCAGGAATATTAAAGTGTGGTTTAAATCTGCTTAGAACTTGTAATTATAGCGAAAAAGAGCGCGTGTGTGTGTTGAGTTTTGACGAGATGAAAGTTGAAAGTAATTACGAATATGACCGGTCTGCCGATATTGTTTTAAAGCCTGCTAAATACGTCCAGGTTGCAATGATTCGGGGCTTGTACAAGAATTGGAAACAAGTCATATATTATAGTTTCGATTGTGCAATAACTGCTACTATCATTGCACATATCATAAAATCTTTAAAAAATATTAATTATAGTGTTATTGCTATTGTGTGTGACATGGGTCCTACAAATGTTAGCCTCTGGAGGGAACTAAATATAAATCGGGAAAATCCTTTTTTTTTCTATAAACGGTCAAAAAGTGTTTGCTTTTGCGGACACTCCACACTTAATGAAGTTAGTGCGAAATCACTTCATAGATCAAGGGTTTACCATTGAAAATAAAAAAATTACCTCAAAACCAATTGTAGATTTACTGCAACTACAAGGAAAGTTAAATATATGCCACAAAATTAGTGATACACATTTGGATGTGAAAAATGCCGCCCGCCAAAAAAGTGAAGTTTGCCGTTCAATTTTTTTCGAACACAGAGTATCTCAAGGTCTTAAAAGAGCAATAAGTTTGGGTAGAATAGGTGATGTTCCAAACTCTTTAGAAACAAGCGAGTTTGTTAAACTAGTGAACGATTGGTTCGATATTTTTAATTCCTCGAATTTTGTGAAAGACTCGAGAGATCGAACTCAGGCTTTTCAATCCACTAATGAAAAACAGAAGGCTATTTTAGCTTTAACCAACGAAAAAGTGGGTTTGTTAAGAGTTTTTTTTTTTTTTTTTTTTTTTATGTGGTAGTCTAAGCTCAGGTGTCACCCTTTGTACTACTAGTACGTCATGTCGTTTAGGTCATGGTGCAATGTCCAGTAGTAAGCTTAGCTCGAAAGATAGAGAGAAGGACATAATAGGTTAGGGGAGTCAAGGGGGTGTTGCAGAAAGTGGCGATGAACCTTGCGTTTGAACTTTTGGATGTTGTATGAGTTCGGGAATACTGTCTTTGGAAGGTTGTTCCACAGACGAGTGGTTCTTGTTATAAACGAATTTCTAGATCGGAGTGTGCGCGAAGATAAGGGCTGTAAACTGTGGGGGTGAGCCGAGCGGGCAAGTCTTGTGTTGCGGGAAAAATGTTGCCGTGGAGGCATGAGGTTACTTATTTCAGTGGAGCAATCATTATGAAAAAAGCGATAAAATTTTGCAAGAGCTGCTACATTCCTACGGTGGCTTAATGAGTCAATTGAAGAGCAAATGGCGCTGTCACCAATAAGTTTGAGAGCGCGGTTTTGCACCTTGTCCAGCCAAGCTAAGATGGTTCTTGGGGCCCCGGCCCAGATATACGAGTTGTATTCAAGACGGGGACGAATGTAGGACTTGTAAATTATAGCCCTGGCAGACGGCTGAAGGAGAAATTTGCACCTTTTGAGGAATCCTAGACACTGGGATGCTTGTTTAGCACTTTGGAATATGTGGTTATTCCAGCGCAGATCTTCAGCTAATGTTACGCCTAGGATGTTTAGAGAGGGTTCTGCCGTTACGGTCTTGTTGTCCACTGAAATAGAAAGCGGTTCGGTGCAAATTTTATTGGAAATGAGACAGTACTTGGTTTTTGATGCATTAAATTCGACACGGTTCTTGTGGCCCCAATCAAGAATTCGTTCGATGTCCCTGTTGATTGAATTGGACAACAGTTGGCGATGATGTAGACAAGGTCTGGCACGCGCTTGTGTTACATTATCAAAACCATAGGAGTAACGTAGAGTACCGTCATCAGCATAGCTGTGGAGTGAGTTGGAGGGGACTGAGAGCAGGTCATTTATAAAAACTAGGAAGAGAGCTGGTGATAGAATTGAGCCCTGGGGAACACCTGCGGAGATGTGGTGGGGGTCGGATTCGACGCCATCCAATACTACCTTGATTGAACGGCCTGAAAGGAAGCTCTCAATCCAGTTCTTCAGAACAGAGTCAATACCAATAGCTTGGAGTTTAGCCAACAGAGCGGGATGCCATACTCTGTCAAAAGCCTTGGAGATATCCAGAGCAACCAGACCAGATTCACCAAATCGGTGTATACTTCGGGAGAGGTGCTCCGTTAGGCAAACGAGGAGGTCGCCAGTAGATCTTTTCGATCTAAAGCCGTATTGTTTGTCGTTCAATATTTGGTTGTATTCAAGATATTCCATAAGCTTCCTTTTTATTATTGTCTCCATAACTTTGGAGAGAATAGAAGTAATTGCTATTGGGCGGTAGTTAGTAGGGTCACTAGCTTCACCTTTTTTCGGTATGGGCTGAACATGAGCCAGTTTCCAGGAGTCAGGATAAACTCCGGAGAAGTATGAAAGTGCAAAAAGTTTGCCGAGAGGTTTAGCCAAAGGTGAGGCACATTTTTTAAGAACTATAGGGGGAGAGTTGGTAATAGAAGAACGCTTTTGCCATTCCAAAAGGGTATTCTGCTAAATAATGCTTCTCTGACTGCATTATCGCAGTATTTACAAGAAACTTATAATAATAAGTATATATTAACAAGAAGACTGCAACAGGATGACCTAGAACGCTTTTTTGGAACTATTCGTTCTAAAGGCGGACTACACGACCATCCCACAGGCTTAGGGCCTGTGTGAATTGGGACTAAATTGATGACTAAACTAAATTTTGCAGTTTTTGTCGTTAATGAAGGGAATTGCTGTGTGAATTCATTTGATGACTAAATTCAATTGACAATAGTTTTTACTTTTATAATTTATAGTATATGTTTTGTTATACAGTAAGCAACTAAATTTATGGATGCAGAAGATATCATTATTGACAGCAGCCTATAAGTTCTTCACTTTATTTATAGTTCAATACAATCTATTTTGAAACAAATTCATCATCAATTTAGTCAACTGTCAAAAAATTTAGTCTCCTCGCCAAAAGACTAAATACTGTATTATCGACACTAAATTTTAGTCATCGAATTCACACAGGCCCTTAGAATTTAAATATAGATTAAGAATGTCTATTTTAGGTAACTTTTAACGAATTCTAAAATTTCGTTTCAATGTTGTGCCGTCTGTTTTATAGTAGCGTAGATGTAGTAAATACTTACTAACTCTGTTATTAGCAAAGTAATACTAATATTAACAAACAGGTCATTATTTATATTGCGTAATACTAAATATAGTTTTCATATAAATATATTAATTTTTCATTATTAATTTGCTTAAGGTCGTTCCGATAGCACCCAGCAACTAACATGCAGCAGCAATGTGCAACAGTGTACGGACATCTTCGATGATTTTCAGTTCACTGCACGCATTTTAAAAGTGCAGCAAACGAAAATGTCCCAAACAACCAGGCACAACCAGAACACCAGGAGCTACTCTTATCGGAATTTGAGGAGGATTCGGTGGAATACATTGCTGGGTACATTATAAAAAAATTAAAACTGCAGGAAGAATGTGATATAACCAACACGTCGTTCACTTGGGTTGACCAGGTATCAGAAGGTGGCCTAAAAAACCAAGGGTGGAGTTTGTACAAAAAATATTAGAATTAGTTTCTACAAAAAATATTAATAACCGCCATGGGCATAGTTTTAATTTAAAAGAAAAAATAATACAAAATTGTTTACATTTCTCTCAACATGTCATGTTAGAAGACCCAGTAAAAAAATTATTTTTTAGAACACGTTTATATATTAGACTTAAGACATTAAACAAAAATATTGTTACTGTATTAAGAACGAAAAAAAGAAAATTAATAAAAACTTTTACATAAAATATGTACAATTTCTAATTATTTTCCTTATATCATTCATTCAAATATAAAACAAATTTTCCTTTTGAAGAAAGATTAAAAATCAATCGCCAATTAGAATTTTTCTGTATATGGATTTGGGGCCGTGTGACGTCAGCACCAAAATGACATTTCTCTTTTATATTACCTTGTTTCTGTATACCGTGAATACAATGTGCCTTCCGATTCCCAAACTTCGGGTATAGTGCTCAATATGTACGATCCGTTTTCAATGGTTTTCACTATTTTGTACGGCATTTTAAGCACAAACAAATTTAAGTAAAATCTTTTATAATCAGATTTATTAGTCGACACATAGCTAAATTGTATAAAAAAGGATATGAATAAAAATTATAAGCTTTTTGGAGCATATAGAAAACGTAACTAATAATTGTGTTTGACAAAAATTGATAAATAAATTTTTAATTCTTAAAAATTAATTATTTTGGAAAATTTTGGAGGGCATTGATATTTTTCGTAGCATTTCTTAAAACCAATAGGAAAAAATTGGTTTCGTTAGTAAAAATTTATTGTAAAATAATCGTAATATCAATTTTCCTGTGTCCTGTATTATAATAATTTATTCAATAAAGTATGACTGAGTAGTATAGTTATTTAAACATGTATGTTTACCCATACAATAATATATTAATTTTGTTTTATAAGAAAGAGTCATTTTGCAACTAATTTTTGTTAAAATAAGTTAACAAAAACAACTAATTGGTCAATTACTTAAAAGTTGTATAACTAACCAATTACTAAGTTTTTTGACTAGAGTCTGTATTGGGTGGGATAATGCTCGGTACATGGTCTACGTTTACGTCGGGGTGTCCCAAAAACCATTCCCCAAATTAGTCAGCACAACGTCGTGAAGCCGTTGCGTCGGTCAGAAGTTGCGAGTCTGACCAGAAGATATTTTTAAAACATCGGCAAGACTCTGTTATGACTAAGTTGTACTGCTTGGGGACGCCCTACTCCCTAGGTTACCGGGGCCCCCAAGTTACATAAGCTGTAGAGATGCGCCGTATGTTCGGCTAATATTTGTATTCGGTATATTGATTCGGCGTACATATTTTTTAATGTTCGTATTCGGACGAATATTCAGTTAGTTTGCCGAATAATTACCGAATATTTAAATAGAATTATTTTAAGAGTTACATATGCCAAAAAGCCTCTATTCTGAACCCGTACATAGGTAGTATTTGTAAATGACACAAACGCTTCTTTGTATACCCATATTTATTCACAAAATCAAAAATTAAAAAAAGAATGAGAATCCACACACGAGTCGACAGAAGCGAGACCAATTTGAAACTAGTTTGCAACTGCTTGCGTGCGACTGTTCTTGCCGGTCGAAAGCAATATCAATCTGGTGAAAGACAAGCGTACCTGCGTTGCAATCAGCGGTTCCATGATATGTGGCAACTTTCCACCAGCACCTAATTGCGTAATTGCATTCCGTTCTGGCTTCTAAACATAACCAAAAAATCAAGTAGAGTGTATGATTGTACGACGTGCTATGTCGAATACGGCAATACAGAAAAAGTTGAAAGTAGACCGAAATTTGCGTTGCGTCGTATTTGTTTTATATTATTTGCCACCAAATGCAACCCATGTAAGCTTGGATGTCACCAGTTACAGATGCTTGATTGCATTTGTACGTGTCGCTCTATCACGCGAGAAATTGCGCTAAAAGAGAGTGAGCGAATGCTACTGGCAGAGCCCTTCGCCAACCTATATGAACTTACTATGTTTACTATGCAAAAATGAACCGAATAATTCGGCCGAATGTTTGGTTCGGTACATTGTTGAGCGAATATTCTGCCGAATATTCGTGTTCGGTCGATCCCATATTCGGCGCATATCTAATAAGTACTTACCTTAGGGCACTTACAGAACTCCTCATCTTAGAGCAGTTAGGGGCGTTCATTAAATATGTGAGCCGTTTAGGGGGGGGGTGGAGCCGAATCTCACCCAATCTCACGTGGGGAGAAAGGGGGTCTCGGCAAATGTCACGTAAGTGAGTGAGTGTAAAATTGCTAGAAAACTGGGTTAAATTAAGTAAAACATGTTTCACCCCTAAAGACCCCCATTCAATTAGGGGCTGCCGGCAGGCCTGGTCGGCAAGCATGGCCCGATGAAAGCCACACAATATAGTGTAACCACAATTCCGGCTAACGACGGCAAATTCGCTGTCAAAATTTTTAAAACCATATGTGAAAGCGGAATTGCCCACAATTCCGACGGGCGACGATTTGCGAATGCGACGAAATTCGTCAGGTTAAAATAAATTCAAATTTTGTCGACAAGGGCAAGGCCGTACCCAGGAAAAAATTTCGGGGGGGGTTAAAACACCGTGGGGTCTGGGATGTATGGAATACCCCCTAGTAAGGCGGTGGTCCAGGAAAATTGACAAAATTTAAGTGTAAAATGGCGCATTTTTAGGACGAGTTTTACTCTTAATTAACCAGAGTTTAGAGGCAAAAAAACTATGGTTTGACTCGAGAATTTTGACTAAAAAATTTATTTATTTAAATTAGATTAAAACATAGTGTACAGTCTTTTATAATATAATATTACTATAACTACTGATAGCTACTAAAAACCTACTATTGTCAAGGGGGTTGTGTTAGTAGGGATCTGAGTATTTTTTTATAGGATGCCTTGTTGAGTGAAAAGGAGAAAGAGGAGCTGTGGCTATTAAAAACCATACAGCGTCTGTTGACGGGCTCGTTCCTTGCGTAATCGGTGCGGTGTGGATATTCCCTAAGTAGTTTAGTGTGTCGTGTGTGTCGAACTACATCATTGAATTTGATTCTGTCCGACAGAAACTGCACTTTAAGCTTTCCACTTAGGACGTCAAAGGCAACGTAAGATATGAGCAGTTTCCTCCTGCTAGACAACGGCACAACGGCATGAGATCAAGCACTTTGAGCCTGTGCAAGTAGTGCGGCAGGGTTTGGTAGTCATGGGGGTTATGTAAATGTCTCAGGGCAAAAAGAAGAAATCTCTTTTGAATGGATTCGATCCTCCTGCTGCTCACTTGGAATATAGGATCCCAGATAGGACACGCATAATCCAGGATTGGGTGGACTAAAGAACAGAAGAGTGTTTTTGTGACCCATACATTACCAAATTCTTTGGCTCTCCTCTTAATGAAACCAAGAAGTTTGTTGGCTCTGGCAGTTATATTAACGTAGTGCAGGTTGAAATTGAGTTTTTTGTCTAGGACGACGCCTAGATCTACGATATGATCAAGCTGATTCAACATTATGCCATTGAGATAATAGTTATGGTTCTGTGTGTTTTTTAAGCGGGAGAAGGTAATTGCATGATATTTGCTGGTGTTAAGTTGCAGTTTGTTCATGGTGCACCAGTCGTGTAGGGCATTGAGCTTTGTCTGCAAGAAGGAAGCATCAGTTTGGGTCTGAATGACACTATAAATTTTGAGATCATCCGCGTAAAAGAGATGTGGAATATTTGCTAATTTATCGGAAAGATCGGAGATGAAAATATTGAAGAGAAGGGGACCGAGATGACTGCCCTGAGGAACGCCAGAGGTTACTTCGGTTCAGATATGATTTTAACCATTCCAGGGCAGAACCTGATTTACCAAACTTTAATAGTTTTGCGATTAGGATGGCGTGGTCCACTCGATCGAAGGCCTTGCTGAAATCAGTGTACACAGCATCCAATTGATGGCCGCTCTCCATATCGTATAGCAATTCGGAAATAAGGACCATAAGGTTAGAAGTTGTTGAACGTCCTTTCCGAAACCCATGTTGTTATTCGTTTAGGTATGGATCGATAAGAGGAGCAATCCTGTCATAAACAATTTTTCGAAAAGCTTAGGAATTGATGATAAAATGGCAATGCATAGTTGTCTACCGAGTGCTTGTCACCGGATTTATAGATTGGCGTTAGGTGGGATTTCTTCCACAGCTTGGGAAACTTTCCTAACGATAAAGATTTGTTAAAGATGAGATAAAGAGGAAATGCGATATGTTGCGAGCAGCACTGAAGGTAAATAGATAGGAGGGAGATTGTCGGGACAATTACCTTTTTTGATATCAAGATTGTTCAAGAATGTTAGGTAACGTAATCAAAGAATTTTTTAGGATCACTTATGATACTATCACCAACAGAATTAATATATGCAGAGTAGGCCTCGCGAGACCTGTTGGCCAGGCCAGTTGCCAGTTCAATTCATAAACACCATTAATTAATTAAATTATGAAATACTTTACTTACAGATAGCAAAATATCAAGAAAATATCTTCTTCTTCTTTAACGGCTCTACAACCGGGATCCGGTCCTGGCCTCGCTCGTTCCGTAATAATTGTTTTTTACGGGTGAGGTTATTAGCCTCACGCCAACCTTACTTGGAAGGGACTAGCCCGATCATATTAGCCTATCCTCTCTCATAGGATAGTTACCAGTGGCCACCGCTAGGAGGTTATGATCGCACTTCCATCAGTCCGAAATAGTTACGGCACGTGCATGTTATGCTACATGTTATTCCCCCTATTCCGCTGATGACTGACCACCGAAAAAATGTCCTACGAGGTCGAGGAGCTGTAGACGAAGGATTTTACGAAAACGCTTTTTTTACATAAATCGAAATTTCACCCATATTTTGCAAAATTTCGAGCCAAAAAAAATAATGAGTTTTCAGATTGCCAAAAGCAACATTTTTACCAAATAAAAAGTTTCTAGGTAAAAAGAAAAAAATAAATGAAAAAGAAGCGATTTTTAGCGGTTTTTAGCATTTTTCTCCATGTATAAGACACTAACCAATATTTTGCACCACATCAATTGAAAGATAATTTTAATACCTATAACTTTATAATTTAACTTTTTCGGATCCGAGCTCAACTTTTTGTTTTATTGGCGAAAAACAGGTTTTTTGACTTTTGCGGATTTTTTAGGTTAAGTTCGCCAATGCAGTTCCGTAAAAAAAAACGCTATCATTCTTCAAATTAAGTGTTCTACACGCCTATATTTTTTTTCCTGCCTTCAATTGTCTGGAGAATTTCCGTAGATTGATTGGACTATAGTGGATCGCATAGATAGTGTGTATTTGCAAAAACCTAATATTTTGACCATGAAACCCTCGATAGACTAACGCCTTATTCAGAACGCTAAAGAGAATCTGTCTGCCAAGCTTCAGCCTGCACCCAATCTTTTTCGATATTTTACCTGTACTATTTTGCTTTTTGATAAAAATGAAATTCGTGCCTACTTTGACTCTTAGTTGGCGTACAACATTGACACTTCTATATTTTAATCCCCAAATTTCACATGAGTGAATTGCATTTGAATGAAGGAATTTTTATTCACACCAAATCAAATGTTCACTTTTAATGAATCACTCCACTCAGGAGTGTTCACTTTAAGTGCACACTCACTTTTTATTCATACCACCCATTATTTGGAAGCATGCTATTAATATCCGTATATTAATAATCGATAAATGAAAAAGAAATTAAATTTACCTTTTGAAATTTATTACGAACGCACGAAGTGATGAGATTTAGGGGAATATAGAGCTATCTCTAGGGCACTCAGGGGAGAAACGCACTAATGATTTGGCAACACTGTTCTTGTTGAGTATGAATGCTCACATTTTGGTAGTTTTGTGTCCATTATAAGCGGTAAAATTAGTGGAATAGAGGAGGGGAAAGTAGGAGCTCGAATTATCAATTATATTTAAATAAATATTGTGTTTTTGCTCGTAAATACGTATTGTTATTGTTAATTACTAGAGATTTTTTGAAATTTCAAAAATGTCACGTGAGATGAGAAGGGAGGGAAGGGGTTCGAGTAAAATCTCACTAGGGGGGGGACGAAAAATCACAAAACTCGAATTGATTCCATTCGAATGAATTCCGAATTTATTACAAAGTAATTAGTTTACAATTAAGAGGCAAACAAAAATGTTTTACCCTCGTGGAATGGTGTGGAATGGAAGTGGAATCATTGCAGGGGAGCATACGCTTTTATGCTCCTCAAAAGCGTTTTAGGAGCATTAAAAAAAACTTTTTAAAAAAGAAATATTCATGGGCGCCTGTGGATATGTGATCCGGTATTATAAAGCTTTTATTTTGTTCATCTTTTGCAATTGCCTTTTTCTTTCCCAGCCCGAGAGTGGCTTTACCAAAGCAGTCCCCCAGCTAAATTATAACCACTTCCAAAAGCTGCTTGTCCTCCGTATCGAGCGAGAGCCGGGCTATTGAGTATGCTAATGTCACATTGTATGGACGAAGATAATGGCCCTTTTTTTTCTATAAAATTTATGAAATTTCCTGGAAAGCTTCCTTGAAAGTGCTCCAAGTAAGCTCCATTGTGCATCGCTCCCAATTTTTTACACTGGGAAGTTCGGGAAGTTCACAAAAATATTCTCTTTTTGGTTCAAATTTGCCGTCGTATGCCCTAGGGACAGTTTAGTTCTCGGCCATTTAAATTTTCTTTTTGTCAAGTTTGGCCGTTGTGAGCCCGCATGTGCTCCCAAGCGGCCAGGGTTCGCCCGTTGTAAGGCCATTTTTTATATTTACTCGGGTTATTGTATAATTTGTTCCTAATAATATTAGGTAATCTATCGAAAAGAGATATCAAAAAATTTAAGGCGCGTAAAAATATCTCGCACAGGGCGCCAAAATACCTAAAGCCGGGCCTTGATGTGGTCATAGGTACAGTCATATTTTTTTCTGTTATTTCATTTATGTAAACAAACAAAAGCACGTATTATCAAATTACTGAAATTAATCTCTTCTTGAACATGACCTTATAAAGAATTTATTTTAATCTTGCAAAACAAAAAATCCATACAAATTCTCATAGAATTACTAGGAAATATGATGATGAGCTTTGAAGTAAAAAACATTACTTGGGCTTAAATTTTGGCAGTATTCAGGGGTAATTGCATCTTATCAGTCATGGCCTTTTGAACTTGACTTTATTTCTAATTTTATTTTTATAATCAAGCAATAAATAGAACCGCTTTTTGTTGAAGAATTTCAGTTACTTTCGAATCGTGTCCACTTGAACCACGCGTTAAAAGTTTTGAATATGTTATTACGAGAGAAATTTCGATTTGGCACACTGTTAGCACTATCGTGCCTCTGTGTTATCAGTCACGGTTACAGTGATTCGGAATATTTAATAGAAGAATCGCAACGGCTAGAGAAGTACGTGGAAACGCTTAAAGAAAGTTTAAACAAAGAAGTGGATCCTTGTGAAAATTTTTTGGACTATTTTAACGTCAGCAGAATTGAAGATCCTGCAGTACCGGAGAAAACTATTACTAACTTTCATGAAACCTTAATAGAGGGATTGATTAATCGTGAGGTGTTGTTGATAAAAGACTTTTATTTATCCTGTGAGAAAATTCCCGTTAAATACTTCGATGCAGTTAAAGATTTAGACATTAACGATGAGATAATAAGCTTCCCAATACTGGACAGAAACTGGGCGAATTATAATCTTTCATTGGCAGACTATGAAGGTAGACTTATGCCTTATGAAGCAAAATTGTTTATTTCTGGACAGGCAATTAAAACTAAAAATGGTGACTACAAATTCAAAATCGAGCCTAGCGATCAACGCTTTCACTTATCTGAAGATATGATGACAGAAGTACTAGACCACCATGGGGTCGCTTCGAGTGAAGCTTTTAATATTGTATATTTTGAAATGAGGCAATTCAGGGACTATTATAGACAAGTGCTAAAAGACTATGGCAAAGCAGTGAACCCATTTGAAGATCCCAAGAAAATGACTCTCGGTGAACTGAAGGAAAAATATCCAAATTTTATCTGGGACCGATACTTTGCTATAATTTCTGGCGGAGCTGATTTTAATGATGATACGGAAGTTTCAGTACGATATGAAGATAAATTAAGCTATTTCCACGATTTCTACCCAGCGGAAGTTAACAGAACTGTGGCTCTTTATTATCTATTTAATTTGCACGCATATTTAAAAGGTAGACACATGTATACAAAATATCACCCACATTCTGAAACCAGTCATGTTCTAAGTGAGATTGTCACAGATGAAGTCCTCAAAGATTTTGTCAATCCTCACGATGCAATCAGCTTTACTGATACTGCAGCTGCTATGTTGAAAACAGGAGACTTATATACAGATACCGGATTGCCTTTGAAGGCCGTAAGTGAACTTGTGTCTCACAAGGACGATTATTCAAAAAATATTGCTAACGTTTATGGACAATTAACTTTAAATAAAGATAATTTCTTTTCAAATTACGTGAAGATAATGGCTGCTAAAAATTTAAGAGCTGTTCCTGAAGAATTTACAACAGATTTCTATTATGCCCGTCCTATATTAACCTTTGCACATTTAAAGCCGCGATTAGTATTACTTGCAATCTGGGGATTAAAACAGCATTACCAGTACAATACAGATCCATTATATTCTAGTGAGTCAGGTAAATGTAAAGATCTCTACAGCCGACTATTCCATTATAAGAGTGTTACGGATTATATTGACAATCTGGAAAAATTAAACAATGAAAAATATCAAAACGATTTAAATACCCTCGTTAAACATAACTTAACACCTAGAAAATTGCTATATTTAATATTAGGACAAAATTATGCCTTACATGTACAAAACAGAACCGAATTTCAAAAGATTATTAGAGTAATGAAATCATTTAACAATGAGTTTAATTGCCCAATCGATCCTGCAACAACTGAACTTTACAATAAGTGCAAACATTTATAAATATTTTAAAAATAAATGTATTAAATAAAATATTTTTTATTTAAATTCTAAAATATGGGAAAATTAAATTTGGTGCTCAAGTCTTGTCAGTCTATTGTCATCGTAACGATCGCATTGATCGTACCGGTGGTGGTGTTGCCATATATGTAAACTCTTCGCTCTCGTCTAAAGTGGTAGGCAAGTCCAGTGGCTCTCATTTTGAGTTCATAGCTGTCGAAATAAAGTCTGCAGGCGATAGTTGTGTTGTGATCAATGTGTACTGTCCTCCTAATTTATTCAATCCAGACATCGCTGCTGAGTTTTACAATCTTGTCTCTAGCCTTTCTCGCCGCTATGAGAATATAATTGCTGCTGGCTTCTTTAATGTTGATCTGTTGAAAGCTAATACACGTGCGAACACCCTCAGACATTTTCTTGAATCTCTGGATTTACATGTTTTAAATCAACTCCCAACTTATCTGCACTGCCAAAACCCGTCCCAACTTGATGTTCTTACTGCTACATCCATTGATTCAGTGTTAAAGTTCAATCAAATCTCCCCTCCTAGCTTTCTGGATTATGATATCCTATTCCTCTCTTCTCGTTTTGATTTTCTTCCCTGCTCCGCACCTTCCTCCTTTTCTTATCGCGATTATAGGAATGTTAGTTCTGACCTGCTTTCTGAAGTCGCATCCTCTATGCCCTGGAGTGTTATCTACAACACAACTTCTGTTGACACCAAAGTCGATATCTTGACCTCATTCATTTTATCTGCTTATGATCAATGTGTACCCCTTGTTACAAGAACACGTAGTCCCTCCTCTCCTTGTCCCTGGCTCTCTCGTGAAGTCCGTGACCTTATAAATCAGCGGGAGCTCTTGTATAGACGCTATCGCAGGACTAGGAATCTCAGTTACCGTAATGACTACAAACAGCTTCGAAACCTCATAAATAGCAAGATTAAATCTTTGAAGCGTGAGTACTATTCCCGTAAGCTTGACCCAAAACTAAATTCTAAAGAGCTTTGGGCTAATCTTCGTTCGCTGGGCATTCATGCTCCTGCGGTAGTCCCGTTTGAGGCTGATGTGAACCTTCTCAATTCATCTTTCATTCAGTCTACCCCTACCTCTGCATCCACCTCCTTTCCTAGTCCTTTCTGCTTTGACTCACTTATTTCTGATGGTTTTAACTTCCGCTGTGTCGACTCGCTTGAAGTCCTCGAGATATTGCTATCTATTTCTTCCAATAGCATAGGCTGTGATGAGCTTTCCCCCGCTTTCTTAAGCTACTCTTGCCACTAATCGTGGAAACTATCACGAATATCTACAATTACTGCCTGACAACTTCTCAAGTTCCCTCGCTTTGGAAGAAAGCCAGAGTCATCCCCTTACCTAAAAAATCCTCTCCTGCTGACTTAACAGATTTTCGTCCTATCAGTATTCTTCCCTTCCTTGCCAAAGGCTTTGAAAAAATTGTTTATACCCAAGCTCTGCAACATCTTGAATATAATAACCTCATCTCTAAATTCCAATCCGGCTTTCGTAGATCCCATAGCTGTGAAACAGCTGTATTAAAGGTAACGACTGACTTGCGCTCTGCGATCGACAAGGGTGATATTGCGATTCTGGTTCTTCTGGATTTCTCTAAGGCTTTCGATTCTGTGGTTCACTCTCTTCTGCTTTCCAAACTTAGCCAACTCTACCA
Source organism: Thereva unica (assembly GCA_949987705.1). Lineage (NCBI taxonomy): Eukaryota > Metazoa > Arthropoda > Insecta > Diptera > Therevidae > Thereva > Thereva unica. Next base: position 81,451,921 of record OX465284.1, on the reverse strand, counting down.
CTTTTCTTCCTCTGCAATTCGACTTTTCTATTCTCTTCTCTCTAATAGACTTCAGTGTGTCCGCCATAACAATGTTGAATCCTCGTTTCTACATGTGTCTTTGGGAGTTCCGCAAGGCTCTATACTTGGCCCTCTTCTCTTTTCGCTATATGTATGTCAATGATCTTCCCTCTGTTATCCATCGTTCCTCCTTTCATCTATATGCTGATGATCTCCAGCTGTATACATCATGTCCTCCTAGTCAGCTTGAACTCTGTATTTCTGATTTCAATAGTACTTTATCCCAAATTAATGAATGGTGCTCTTTCAATTTCTTTAAACTCAATCCTAATAAATCCCACGTACTATTTCTTAGTCGTCGCTCTTTGTCCACTGACAACATCCCATCTCTCTTACTTGATAATACCCCTCTTCCTATTGTTGACTGTATAAATAATCTTGGTATTGTTTTTAACTCCAAACTATCCTGTTGCAAACATGTTTCACTTATGATCTCCAAGATCTATGGCACTGTACGCAAACTCTGGCTATATTCTAGTCTATTATCGCCATCTATTCGCCTCAAACTTGTTAAGTCCCTCGTTCTACCTCATTTCCTCTATGGTGCCCTTGTATATATATCCCTCGATTCATCCTGCCGTCAGCGGCTCCAAGTTGCTTTTAACGATTGTTTAAGGTTAATTTTTCACATGCGGAGGTTGATCATGTGTCTGGTGTGCAAAATTCCTTGCTGGGTTGCGGCCTTTTTCACTTTATTGATGTTATGGCATTGGTCCTCCTGCATAAAGTTCTCCGCACTAACAGTCCGTCTTATCTTTCCGACTTCCTTACGCCCCTCCAATCCCTGCGGTCAATCAAATTTCTCATTCCAGCACATTTCTCCTTAATTGGTAGTCGTTCTTTCTTTGTGCACTCGCTCAGGCTCTGGAATAGTCTTCCTAACTACATCCAAATAATAGGCACAGTCACAGCTTTCAGAAGGCAAGCATCTCTTTTTCTTTCTTCTTCTTCTCTCTAGTATTTCTAATCTTTCTCTTCTTTACTTCCACATATTCTTGTCCTATCTTAGTAAAGTTTTTTATTACTATTTTCATTCTCTCTGTTCTCTTTCCTCTCTATGATCTTTACTACAAGATATTTTCTTTTCCCTATTTTCCCCTTTTCTTAATATTAATTCTGTGTATTAAAATTTATTTTTATCAATTTATTATTTTATGTACTCTAAAAGATGTAAGTCTTGTGTACATCCCTATTCTATATGAAATAAATAAATAAATAAAAAATAAATATACGAGTTAACAGATTCGTTACAAGGAATACACTTTTTAAATATTCACACAAAAACTTATTTATTAAAAATCAAACACAATTCAATACACTGTTTCCACTGTTATCACTTGTAATTTAATATTTCACACTATTAAAAATTCTATTTATCGATTTTTAATTCACTTTTCAATCGCCATTTTTCACTTTAGGTCACTTTTATCACTTTAG